>JANTPZ010005283.1:0-14977 GCA_025593235.1 Vachellia pachyceras
TGCAGCAGCAGCAACAACAACAAGAGAGAAGAGAGTAGTTGAAGGTCCACAAAACAAGTCAGGAGGCTAAACTAAGCCCTCCAACAGCAACAGCAACAACTTTGAAGTTACGGTGGTGGAGTGGGTTGAATATAATTGGCGAAGAAGAGGATTGAGGCAACTCAGATATGGAGGGGTCTAACTTCTAAGGCAGCAAGAGGGATGAGAGCAGCCAGTGACATTTAACGGAGTTGGGAGTATCCGTTAACAAAGGCTAGAATTGCCCAACTTTTATTAGGTTGAGGGCCAAATTGCACAATTAAATAGATTAAAGCGGTGGGTGCATCTCCAAAAATAGATATGAGGATGCTAGTTGCACCTTTACTCATCATAAACAAAATCATAATGATAATTATGCGATCAATTGACATGTGATGCATCGTTAGAAAAATTCACTATGCATAAAATTCATCTAACGAACAAAAAAAAAAGTGAATTGCTCATAACGTGTTGAGCTAAGGTTTGAATTCTCGTTGGTGTAAGATTTTACATTTTTTAGTTGACACTGACTTATCTTTGGTGAAGGACATATGTGTTTATAAAAAAAATAAACATAAATAACATTCAAGAATAAAAAACACAAACAAACTAGAAAACTTTCTATTGTTCTTGTATATTGAAACTGAGGTTTTGATTAAGGCTTTTTATGCATGTCTTCATTATAATAGATATTAATCCATGGTATAGTAGATGGTTTATTATGATCTCCCTGTAAATTCTTTGAAGGAGCCCTCTAATGTGTGTTGGAAGTTGAAACATAATAGATGTGATACCATCTCTGCTGGTAACAATGTGCCCGTCTAAAAAATCAAGGAGAAAATGATTTCACATAAGTTATATGAGATACGTTTTATCTTGATTAACGTAAAAGTCAATGTAGCATGCAATAATTTATTAGTGAAGGAAATGATCCACTTGATCGCTTCTCTACTTAATCTTGCCTCGCCAACGCGCGCCTCATGACGTTACAACACATCATCGTTCAGCGCTAAACATAATAATTAAATTATTCTAAATGGCTTAACCAATAAATCTAAAAAAATTTTTCAAACACTGCTACCATTATCAATTTCTAATAAAACATACATTTATCTTGACTCCTTAATTTTCTATTTAGAAGTCAAAAAATTGTTGAATTATTTTTGGCAAAACATACTTTAATCCTTTAATTATTCATAAAGTTTCAAGTTGATTATTTAATTTTATTTAATTTCTTTTTAATTATTTAATTTTGACTTGTTAAACATTGTGATAATTGTATTTGTTTATATTAGAGGTAGAAACTATTTTTTTAATATTATTTACGGTCTATAAAATAAATATGTGGAAAAGATTTTATCTCGATTTACATAAACATACTTATGGAATATCAATGCAAAGCGGACCCATTATGATATGTCTTCTTGCTTTTTTTCTTATTCTAATCCCTATCTTTTTTTATCAATTATTTTATATGATATGCATATAATTGTCTAAAGTGGGTGCTAATACATAGTATTAGGCCTAAATTTACTAATAGGATGTTATCTTTGTTTAGCAAAGATATTTACTAGTATCTTTATTATATATTTATATATTTCATTTCTAGTAAAAATTCTAAATATAAGTTTTTTATTTGAAAAATATGGAAATTATTCAAGAAAATGTTAAAATTGGAAGAGAGATATAAATATAATATGGTTTTGCATGAAGATGAAGCTAAACTTAGTGCAAATAAGTTTGATATTCATATGATTGTGTACATTTAAGGTTAAAGAAAAAAGAAATCAATAAAATTAAATAGCTAAATTAAATTTTAAGGAATAAAATTATACTATTTTCATTTTTTATTAAACGGAGATCATGACTTCCTTAGACAAAGATTATTTGGCATTTTTTGTTGGTTGATTTTAATTAGTTAATTGCTTTTTTCCCCCATTGCGTCGGTCTGAAGATTGATAACACGCGCCCACGAAATGAGTAAAGAAACGAAATTAAACCAAAGAAGACTATTTTCATCTAGGTTACGATACCCACCAAAATGGCAACGGATCAAAGTCTCTTCAAGTCCTCAACTTCACTCCAATTCTTCTCTGGCACCAACCAAGCTTTGCTTGCTGTCTTTCTCTATTCTAACATTCTCAAGTCCAGACCTTACAACCTTGGTTCGTTTATTTATTCAATTTACTCAGCAATTGGGATTTAGGAGTGAGTATGATCTGAATCTGATTGAGGTTCGTCTTTCTATCTTTGATCTCTATGAGCTTCCATTCACGACCGCCGACTTGAAGCTTGAGCTTATGCGTTCTATGAATCGTTTCCTCGATAAATCTTATTCTGTGATAGGCGCTGACATTTATAAGTAGCAGCATGCACAGTATTCAGCGGTATTGGATGTAATGAAGCAAAATTTGATACAGAAATTTCTGGGGAGGGAAGAAATAAAGTAATTGTGGTGTTCTTGTTTTTCTGATGTTCTAAATAAAGTAATTGAATCTTGTTTTCTGGAATCATGAAGTTTTTGTTTTCTGCTATTACTCTTTGGTCTGTTTGTGGTCTGTTGGTCATTGGAGTCACAAATTCATATCTCCCTGAGGCGGAGTTTCGATTTGAAAGGAATTCTCGACCAACGTATAATTATGATCGGATCGATGAAGTTCGGAGGCAATGCGCCTCTGTCTTATCTGCTGCCTCTGAATTGAGATCTGGATATGATGCGGTTGATGGTATGAAACAAGATCTTTCCTTTGTCAATGGCGATTGGAGTCAAGATGGAGGCAAGTTTCCCATAATGCCGTTTGATGCCCGGAAATCTTCCGGGACCTTGTCATCTGAAGACCGGACTCCGTTGAAGTTGGCCTCTTTTTGGGTAACAGACATTGATCATGCCCATAGGATGAAAAGTTCAATTCCTATCAATGGATTCTTGGTAATGGGTATTACTAGAGATGGTTCTTTTGTGGATAATGCGTATGGTGGAAACGCTGATTTCCAGTTGTGGCCCGGCCATTCTCAGCTTTCGATTCCCTTTCAAGGGTTTTACACTGAGTCGAAGAAAAATGGTGGGGAGAGGGTGTTATGTTTGTTAGGGGACACAATGCTTCCAACTCGAGAGTCCAATCCTGCCAATCCATGGGGATGGATGAAGACTTCTGGTGAAAATAATGATGAAATGCCTCTGTCAGAAGATGATCAAATCATGTTAGTTTTTCACTATCCCATGACATTCACGTTAACTAACAGGATTATCAGTGGAGAGTTGAGAAGTTTAAATCGTGAATCGAATACTAAATACTTTGACGTGGTTCAAATATCATCACAGTTGGGCAGGTCAGCAAAATATGCATTTGGCTCAAAAGATATTGTATCTAAAGCATGTAATCCATACCCATACAAGGATAACCTGGCAAGTGATGGTATAAGTATCTATAAAGGTTTAAGGTTTTGTGAAATACTTGAAGAAATTACCAGAGGCCAGCCTTTATCTGTTGTACCAAACTGGAGATGCAATGGGACAGATGATTTCTGCAGTAAATTAGGCCCCTTTGTGTCAGATAAGGGAATCAAATCAACAGATGGAAGCTTTCAAGATGTTAAAATTTACGTGCAGAATGTTATCTGTGAGCAAGCAACTACTCGTGGCAATGCTGGTTCTGCTAGAGTATTTACAAATTTGAGAGCTGTTTCTCCATCAGAGAATCAGTTTACTGCAGCGAAAAGGTCTGGACTTAGCAACGTGTCTCTTGCTGCTGAAGGTTTTTGGAAGTCTTCCAGTGGGCAGCTCTGCATGGTTGGTTGTATTGGGTCTATCACTGCAAAAGGAAGTGGCTGTAATTCTCGGATCTGTTTGTACATACCCACGTCATTCTCCATTAAGCAACGTAGTATTCTTTTTGGAAGTTTGTCTCCAATTGATAATAGTAATGCCTTCTTTCCCCTATCATTTGAGCAGCTAGTGCAACCTACAGAGCTCTGGAATTATTTCAGGCTCTCCCATCCTTATTACAGCTATTTAAAAGTTAATTTGGCTGGCACTATACTTGAAAAACACGAGCCCTTCAGTTTTCGAACTGTCATAAAAAAATCATTGCTAAGATTCCCTAAACTTGAAGATAATGAGGCATATGAGGATAGCCTGTCTCTTCTCTCTGAAGATCTCACTTTTCATACATCAGGTTTTCCTGATCCTACTCCTAGTGTCCTGGCTCCAAGAGTTAGCATTCAGATGGAGATTATATCCGTTGGTCCCTTGTTTGGGCGGTATTGGTATCAAAATGGTTCAACGTTGGAACCGGAGACTCAATATCATGTCCAGGATACATATACAGAAAAACAGCTTCTTGTGAATGTATCTGCACAACTCAGTCTTACTGGAAAAGCTTATAATAATTTTACTGTACTTTTTCTGGAGGGTATTTATGACCAACGTGTTGGGAAGATGTATCTTATTGGTTGCAGAGATGTTCGAGCATCATGGAAAGTCTTGTATGAGAGCTATGATCTAGAAGATGGACTCGACTGTTCAATTGAGGTGGTTGTGGAATATCCTCCCACTACAACTTGGTGGCAAGGCAATCCCACAGTTAAAATTTCCATTGAAAGTCAAAGGACTGATGATGACCCTCTTCGTTTTGACGCAATAAAGCTTCAAACTCTCCCAATCATCTACAGTAAGCAGCGGGAGGGTATCCTTTCACGCAGAGGTCTAGAAGGCATTCTCCGCATCTTGACACTATCATTGGCAATCGGTTTCATTTCAAGCCAACTGTTCTATATCAAAGATAGTTTGGATTCTCTTCCATATATCTCTCTTGTTATGCTGGGTGTGCAAGCTCTTGGGTATAGTATTCCTCTAATCACAGATGCAGAAGCTCTATTCAAGAAGAAGGCCTCTGAATCTTACGGGTTATCGTCATCTAGTGGTCTGGAGAACAGTATGTGGCTCCATGTGACTGATTACACTGTCAAACTGTCATTGATCATAGCTTTGCTACTAACTCTACGGCTTTTTCAGAAGGTGTGGAAGTCTCGCCAAAGATTGCTGAGTCGTGCACCACACGAAGCATTTTGTGTCCCAATTGATAAATGGGTGTTTATTTGCACCATCGCCATTCATCTGATTGGATATATTCTTGTTCTAATGATTCATGGTGCAAAGACAAGTCAAAAGCCATACACAATTGATGGAGGTGATTCTCTGACGCAATATGGTTGGGCAATGGAATTGGAAGAATATATGGGTCTGGTCCAAGACTTTCTCTTGCTTCCTCAGATTTTCGGGAACTTCATCTGGCAGATCAACTGTCAACCGCTACGAAAACTATATTTTATTGGAATCACTGTGGTCAGACTGCTTCCTCATGTTTATGATTACATACGATCTCCAGCTCCAAATCTTTACTTGTCTGAGGATTCTGAATTTGTCAACCCACACTTAGATTTTTATTCAAAATTTGGGGATATTGCCATTCCCCTGACTGCAATTATCCTTGCCATTATAGTTTATATTCAACAGAGATTGGGCTATGACAAGCTGAGCAAGACTCTGACATTTGGGCGGCTTAGACTTTTCCCTACCTTCAGATACGAGAGATTGCCATCAAAGTCTCCTGAAGCCGAGCTCGTGCCTGGCATCAATGGTAGTGCTGCAAGAGACAACGAACACGTTGATGTAGAATGATGTGGGCATTACTGACACAAGTTGTCGAAAACAAAAACAAACTTGGAAGGTAAGTACCAGTTTTGGTGGTTGAATTGCTGTATACGAGAAGCTAGATGGCTTTTGTACTAAATAACCAATAGGATTATGCGTTTCTTCTTCTTTTGAGGATACTGACTATTTGTTCTGTTGCCTTAGTTCTCACTGAGGTGCTTTAAAATTCTTGCCTCGAGTATTTCCGATAATTTGCCACAGAAAGATCATATAGTCGTTCATAAACTCTTGTAAATGATGGGTGATAAAGGCCATATGCATATATTTAGAGGAAAATCATATTTCCACTGTAGTAAGGAAAAGCAATCCATTACATACTTGGATGCTGCTTCTGATGATTTATATTGTAGATGACATGGAAAAAATTGGCTAAATTGAATTTAAAAGGGCATACACTGAGTAAAAATTTATGGGGTTTGGCAATTTGTACTGAGTTTTGTCTTTGACGTAATGAATAAAGTTGAGTGATATCATCTGTTTTGACTTTAACAAGACCCAAAAACCTAACTCATTTGTTTTAATTATTTTTTACTCCAAAAAATTATGGTATTTGTTTTGATACTGTGCTCTTGTGATGTGATTTCTCAGGTTTTCAGAGCCACTTAAGACCCTTTATTAGTTTTATAATATAACTGGCAAATATATATATAATATAATACTAATAAATTATAACGTTAAGCAGAGTCACCCCATTAACTCAAATATCCTTATTGGCCACATGCAAATTAGGTTTCATCATGACTCGCACATAATTTCACTTTACCCCCAACTTTCTTTTTGAAAATGATAATAGAAGTATAGAACTAATGCTCACGCAAAAACCTATTCATACACAATTTTTTCTGTAGTATGATTCTTAAAGAATTATGCTGCCAAGGATTTATTAGACCTTTTGATATGAAAGCCACTGTGTATTAACTGTTAATGGCTAGCTCAATGCATCACGCAGCTGAAGATGGGGAATAAAGACCTCAGTTCAAATGGGAATAAAACCCTCAGGTGAAAATTGGAATTAGGAAATTCTTCAAAATTTTCAAGCTCTACAACCTCTTCACATGTCTCTGCATGTCTTGCTATGTCCTTTATGTTTCAACTACCTTTGAAAGTATTTGTTTGGGTTAATACAATTTTTAACCATTTAATACTCGTTAAACCAAAGATTGTATCAACCTGCATACTCACACCTGTATCAACCTCTTCACATGTCTCTGCATGGAAATGGTGGGTGAGTCTCCCAACGGTGGCTTCTGCATACACAAGGACGCGAACTTAAGACCTTGCTTAAGCTGGAACAAACTGCTTACCACTTGAACAAATAAAATTGTATCAACCTTATTTGTTGTAGCAATGTTAACAAATGGATGTTGGTTATTGCAACAGAGCCCACCAGTACCATAGAATGAGGATATATGTAGTGTCCATAGAATGAGGATATATGTAGTGTCACAGTAAGGCAAAGTATAGGAAATCAGATCGGTGACTGAACTAAATAAGGTACTGCGTTAAGGGTTAATGGGTCAGATTGGAGTTAAACTGGAGTCAAATTAATGAGAAATAAAAAATTAAAAAAATAAATTCCATCACATAGTAACACAATCAAATCATCCAAAATTGAAAATTCCAAAAGTTAAGTAATAAATTCCATTACTAACAAAGTAATAACTACCAAATTAATCATATACTTATAATTTATCTATTATCAAACATTATTTACAATTTTAAAATATTCATCATAACAAAATATCAATATATATATATGGTAAGTGGTTCTATTTTTTATTTTTTAACTTTCAAATTTTAAATTTTAAAAAATTCATCCGTTTTTTAAAAGTTAAATAAAAGAAAGTTAAGCATATACAGACGTGAAGGTGGACTTGCATGGGAAAGGTGTTGTTTTTTTTTATTTTTTGTAACTTTCAAATTTAAAAGTTTAAAAAAATTCATTCAGTTTGTGTTTTTTAAAAAATATGTTTAGTAAAAAAATGTAGCTTGGTCAACTATTCCAACCAGACGGATTAATCGGGTAGACCCAACCCAGGGGCCATAAAGCAACCCAGACTAGATTAGAGGTTAGGTCACCGATTTCTGGGTTGATCTAACCGGTTCAATCCGGATTTTCATACATTGCAATAAGGTGACCTAACTAGAAAAAGTCTCTGTTCAAGAGCCTCCCTCTTCAAAACCCGCCTTTGACAAATAAGCCAATTCTCGAACCTGTGGAGTTAAAGCCATTGAGGAACTCGCTAGTAGGTTTACCTGGTGTGGATGGTCTTTCAACTGAACAACGAAAAAGCCTAACTATTGCAGTTGAGCTAGTGGCTAATCCTTCAATAATCTTCATGGATGAGCCTACATCTGGATTAGATGCAAGAGCTGCTGCAATTGTTATGAGAACGGTTCGGAACCCGGTGGATACCGGCAGAACAGTTGTTTGCACCATCCATCAGCTAAGCATTGACATATTTGAATCTTTTGATGAGGTGAGAAATGAGATTTTGATTACTTTACCAACAAAATTTGCGCCTTGTAGCTTCATTCTTCACCAGAGTATTGAACTCTGTATATATTACGTGATCACAGCTTTTCCTCATGAAACGTGGGGGGCAAGAAATCTATGTCGGTCCCTTGGGCCGTCATTCTAGCAAACTGATCAAGTATTTTAAGGTAATAATCACAGGGTTTATCTTAAATTCAGGTTTGTTTTAGTTAATCACAGCATATGCGGATTTCCCACTGTTTTTGTTCAGAGTATTGATGATAGTAAAATCAAAGATGGGTATAATCCAGCAACTTGGATGCTGAAAGTTACAAGTTCAGCACAAGAACTTTCTCTGGGTGTTGATTTTACTGAGATATACAAAAAATCTGAATTATATGGGTAAAACCCAGACAAACAGGCATAAACTTATCTTGTACAACACGTTTTGTGATGGATTTTAAAAATGAACTAAAATCCTGTTCATGGATGCAGGAGAAACAAACAACTTGAAGAAGAACTGGGCAAGCCGGCTCTTGGTTCTAAGGATCTTCATTTCGCCACTCAATACTCACAATCTTTTTTTAACCAATGCTTGGCTTGTTTATGGAAACAATGTTGGTCCTATTGGCGAAATCCACCTTATACTGCTGTGAGGTTTCTCTTCACTACTGTTATAGCTTTCATGTTTGGAACAATATTTTGGGACCTTGGATCTAAAACGCGAGTCTCCTAACTTCAATTGGTATATCTTTCATGTTTTGGAGAGTTGCTATTTATTCAAATTAGTTTCCATCCTCTCCTATTCTGATATTTTTTTTTGTGACAGTCACAGCTCAAAGAATCAAGACCTATTTAACGCAATGGGTTCGATGTACACCGCCGTTCTGTTCCTTGGCGTCCAAAATGCTGCTTCTGTACAGCAGTGGTAGCTATTGAAAGAACTGTTTTCTACAGAGAAAGAGCTGCCGGAATGGATTCAGCATTACCTTATGCATTTGCACAGGTAACTACTTTTTTTTAATAGGTTTGAATCATTTTGGGGGTGAGCCTTGGAATAACAGTAAAGTTATTGGCATGTAATTTGGAGGTGATGAGTTCAAATTCTGAAAACAACTCATGGGAACCTTGTGCACTGGGTCGCTCTTAAAGTTTGAATCACTTTCTTGGCTTGGTTTGCTGTGTGTTTCATATGCTAAAAGCAAATAAGTTTTTCTGATGATGCAGGTCATGATAGAGCTACCTTATATTCTTGTTCAAGCTGTGACATATGGTGCCATAGTTTATGCAATGATTGGATTTGAATGTAGTGTTGAGAAATTCTTTTGGTACTTGTTTTTCATGAACTTCACATTGCTGTACTTCACATTCTATGGAATGATGGATGTAGCTGTCACTCCTAATTACCATGTTGCCTCAATTGTTGCCGCTGCATTTTATGGAATTTGGAATCTCTTCTCAGGTTTCATCGTCATAGAACCTGTAAGTGATACTAACTTACAGTTCTAAATATAATGCTTCAATCTACTTTATTTTCCAAATTTATATTTAACAGTTAGTAAGGGAAGTTTTCATCAAATACTAGTTAAAATAATATGATTAAAAATGACATTTTAGAGAAAACAACATAGGTTTGGTACAAATAACTGATTTCCTTAATATTCACAAATTAGTTATTTAACTCCTATATTAAAAACTAAATGGAGTGCCAAAATTGACCTTTATATGTTGATGCATGCTATATTGTTTTTTCTATTATATTGCAATAATTCTTTTATTACAGAGCATTCCTGTGTGGTGGAGATGGTACTACTGGGAAAGTCCTGTGGCGTGGACTCTATATGGATTAGTTGCATCACAGTTTGGAGACATAACCATAATGACATCGAATGATCAGACAGTGCAAGATTTTCTAAGGCATTATTTTGGTTTCAGACATGATTTCATAGGAATTTGTGCTGTTGTGGTTGTTGGATTCGCAGTGCTCTTTGCATTTATATTTGCAATCTCAATCAAGATTTTCAACTTCCAAAGGCGATAGGGATAGACCTACCCAATACGTATGCATGATCTTCGTACATTCCCCTCTAGATATAGGCTACATAGTTCCTTTCTCCATTGCTACTTCATATAAACACATTACATGTTTTGTATTTGTTAACTTGTCAATGTTATATATTATTCTCATGTCAACAGCCACAATATATTATTTGATTTATATATGTTACTATTAAAAAATGGCTTGAAGCCAATTTGATATGAATTACCTGATCATTATTGGTGTGTTTGGGATGAGGTTTGGGCCATCTCAGAGTAGCTTCTAGGCTTAAAAGCACTTTAAACCCTTAATATTTTTGTTTGAATTCCTGATGTAACAATTTGATATCTAGCTTTCAAGTGGTCTTAATTCTATCTTCTAGTTTCTAAGCTTTATCTAGATCCAAACTTTTTGATATTGACTTTTAAATAAGTTTCCACAAACAGACTTTTTTTAAAATAAAAATTTATCCGTAAATCACATTATACTAGTTAACTTCTATACGCCAAATTTAATTCACAAAAGTTGGCTAACATAAAAGTCCTTTTCAATTCTAATCCAAACAAACCTTATATTATTTCATGAATTAATCGATTTTGGACCTTTTCTTATTATTCCTAATATTTAATGAGTTTGTGACCTGATGGAGTGTGGATCTGTTCAACATATAGAGAAGCATGTGCATCATGGCGAAGATTGGAACCCCATAATGTAAAAATATTAAAAAGGGATGTGAAGCGTCATACAAATCATATGTTTCATGATTTATTTACATTCTGATAAAACATCAATAAGCAAAAAAAAAAAAACAGAGAGAGAGAGAGGCAGTTGCCTAAATTGTGAAAACGTAAGTTAGCTAGTTACCGTATACTAAGGAAAATGTCAGTGGTTTTGTGTGTGGCATGTTTTGCCATGCGTTAAATCGCCACCTTTGTCTCTGTGCTTTAGCTTTGGATATTATGCATTCTTCGTCTTTGAGATGGAAGAATGGCTAGATTGAGTGGTCCTGTGTTTGGTTCGTCGTATATCCAGAACAAGAAAAGACACGTACGTTGGGCTTATGGGTCTTGCAGCCAAACACCAGATTGGAGTGCTGATATATTGCAGATCGATTAGTTATGTTCCATGCTGGTTTTGTTCTTTTCAATATCCTTATTAATTCATAGTCTCTAGTATCTGTAAGGTTAAAAAACTGGATCGAGCATTGAACTAGACGAGACAATGATTCCATAGTTGATGTGTCAAATGAGGGTCAAGCCAGAGTCTAGCAAAATCATATAACTTAGTAGAGTATATTTTATTTTAAAAATTAATAGATAAAATCTAGAATATTATTTTATTTTACACATATTTTAAATTCTTAGAGTTTAATTAAATATTAGTGATAAAAACAATTGGGATAAAATAAATTAATTTTAACTTATATCCTCATGCGTAAATTTGTTTAAATAGAAAATAGAAAACTAAGGTTAGTTTGGTGACCATATTTTTTAAGAAAATAAAATGAACCACATCATCCCACTCTAGTTACATTTTTCAGTGTTTCTGGCTTTTAAGATTTTTTAAAATAAAATTGGAAAAAATCAAAACAGGTCAAATCGCCGGTTCAACTAGTTTGGATGGTTTGATCGGTTCAACTACTCAATCGGATTGAACCACTAACCATTTCACTGGTTCACGATCAGAACTGGCCAGTCCGGTCCCTTTTTTTGAACATGGGGTGTTTGATCTTTGCCGAGCATGGAGTTTAATAGGAGCTTATATTTTCATGAATGAAGTTAAGAGAAAAATAGTAAAAAAAATATGGGATAAATTGTTCCAGATTCTTTTAAATGTTAAAGCATGTACATATAAATAGGGCAAATATACAAATTTGGCAACCAAATGTTTGCTTAGGTACAGCTAGTACATTTTATTTTTGGAGGGTGCAAAAATAGTGATTATATTTTTCAAATAAAGCAAAACAAATAAAACCGAACAATGAGTGGAACCATGCCTCACAGATATTGATGGACTTTTGGCCAAATTAATAGTTTTGCTTATTTTGCTCCATTTGAAAAGTATAATAGCTATTTTTACACCCTCCAAAGGTAAAATGTGCAAGTTGTACCAAGGCAAATACTTGGTTTTCAAATTTGTCAGATGAATAATCTCCAATTAACTTTTAGAAGTTAACAACAAACCCACTTATTATTTATTAAAGTTTCAACTCCATATGGATATATACTCTATACCTATCTATTATATCCCCCCTTAAAACATATTCTTGTGTGTATATAACTTTGAGTTATATATATAAGCCCTTCCTCCGATTCTATATAGGAGTTAATTGGAGGCTTTTGTCCTAAATAAATATAGGATGTCAATTCAATTTATCTCCTATATTTATCATTTTTTCGAACTACCCATATTCATACTCCCTCAACAATATTAGAAACAATCCAATTTAATTAATTACAAGATATTTGTTACACAAGAATATTTCAAGGAAACCGGGTCACATTTGTTAGAATTAAATAATTTATCTAACTTCCTTAATCTATTCAAATTAGTTAAATGACTCTTACATTAATGATTATAAGGATCGGTAGAGTAATATATACATGTAGTAAAAGTATAGAACAAAACTACTTGTATGGAAATTATCTGCATAAAATGTGAGAGTTTTGGAGGATCCATTGTAAATATCTAAAGTTCAAGAAGGTTATTTATACATAACCTCAAATGCAAGAGAGTTGTATACGGTTTCACCTAAAAAATATTAAAAAGTTATATCATGAAAATAATTTATACATAAATCTAATTTACATCACCTCAACCATAAATATCTCATCTTCAAGGCAATGTTTCAGGAGAAGAGAACCACCTAAATCAGCGGGATAGTAACAAGTAATTGAAAAGGTTGGTATATATATAATATTGCAACTGAACTATCATACACAAAAATTCAAACATATGAACAGTAAAAAAGAGAGAATCTAAAAGTAGCAGAGAACCAAACACAAAATGCCAAAACATAACAGAAAATGATTGCATCGATATCTATATGATGCATATAATCTTCCCGGAATAATTTTATCAAGCCCTATACATATAATATACATATCGTGTGTGTGTGTGTGTAGCTTAGAAGAGGTTGAGACTTCTTCACTCAAACATGATCCTTTCAGTCACATCCAAATCCAAAAAGCATATATATCACAAACAGCTATTCACCAAATTTGCCAGCAAATCTGTACAAGACTCGTGCGGTGCATCCAAACAAAAGAATCATAATCATCTTTTTCATATAATTTATGAATGTTTATTAACTTTATATTGATATTGATGGTGATAATTAAAATTGATGTTTCAAATAGACACATGTGTATGTAGAGGATTAATGTTTAGTGACTCCTAGCTAGATTTTTATCATATATTGACGGTTGCATATTTAGTAGTAACCAATTTTACTAAAGAATTAGACAGACTTAATGCTTCATATATACCTGTCGGTTAAAAATTAAAGAATAAATGTCCAGTAACGTGAGGCGGAGGATAAGGATTAACAGCTATCATGAGTACGGAAAATATTTGAGTTTTTTAGAAACAGTCAAATAGTTGTATTTTAAAAGATTTGTAATTATTTGATGGGTTTCTGAAAGCAATAGTTAAACATTTGAAATTAATATTTAATTAGTTTTTTAGATGCATGACCGTCAAACATGCTTTTATTTGTTGCTTGTTTTCAAATATATAACCATCAAAAGTTTAAATTTAAATTCTGATATAATTTGCTTGTTTTTAAGTATATATGCCCATTATTTAATGTTTAAAATTATAAGTATATATATAGACTCAAAATTTAAATGACGCCTGCAAACTCGACGGTTAAAAAAGGCCAAGTATGAAGAATAACTTTTAATCAATACACAATAAAAAGTATTATATATGTAATTTCATTGAGTCTAATCAGAATCTTGTAGCTGCCACTAACAAATTTGAAAGCAAATCTTGATATGGAGATAGACTTGTTGCTCGTGCGGTTGCAAACAAACACAAGCCTCTCAGTCTCTCTCAAAATGGACTGACTTTGATCTTTCCACGTACATCAATTAGTGATAATTAAAAGATCTCATTCACTAATAATAATGCATGTGAACGCAAAATCCAAGGTTTTATGTATACCAACAAAAAAGTTTGATTGATGTGATTGATGGAGATTGGTTCGATTTCTTTCTGAACCATATAGATCATTTAAAACAAGCTAGGGTTTGGTTTTGATGTTTGACAGAAACACTTGAACCAGAATGACGATTCATTGGAAGGAAACTTGCAATGTAACCACTGTGTCAGATCAGATCAAAGAAGGGATCGATACCTCAACTTTTCATCCAAAAATACTCAGTCCGTATTGAGACACAACTTTGAATGCTTCACCACACACATATCAGAACAAGGGTTTTTAATTTGGCTTGGCCATGGAATTATTAGTTCCAAAGTTGAGATATTTATCTCTGTCCTTTGATTTGAGACACATAAGTTCAGTTTCAATGTATTTAGTTCAGTTCAATCATTCTCGGACGTTACTCTTCATGATCGATTCCTCTAAAAACAGACATGTGTATATACAGACACACACCTCAGCTTTTGTGCTATACGTACGAAAAAGCACCTTAATCTTCCTATATATGTACCACAGTAACACAAGACTCCTGCCTTCCTATACTCTGTTATCAACCACTGTTTTTTT
>JANTPZ010005284.1:0-13128 GCA_025593235.1 Vachellia pachyceras
AAAATGGCTTCCCAAACAGGCACACTGCTTTCAAGGTGCCGTGTGTGTATATCTTTTATTAACTTGTGTATAATTTTAGGGCAATGAGAGATAAATATTCTTTGAATTTCTCAAATCCTATTTGCTATTATGAATGAAGAAAACTATTAGTAAGCAGCCGTCATCAAATGGATATTTGAGAATTTGTGAAAAGATGAAAATACTTCTCATATATAAAAAAATGAGACACCCTCAACGGCTTGCCAGCACTAGGCAGAAGCCACCTAGCCAAAGCTGTAGTCACCAGCCACTAGAGCTCTGGCAGTCGATGGCTGTTTTTGGGCACAATAGAATTTTTTATTTAAATTAAATGGGAGCTAAGGTGACAAATCTCACCCCACCTTGGTTCGCTAAAAGTTTGGTGACCATTGGATTAAATATCAACAAGTGTCAATATTTTTACAAATGTTGTCATACTCATTATAAGAGTTGTCACTTTTTTTTTTTGCCAACATATAAGAGTTGTCACTTAGTAAAACATTACTTGTTTACATGTGTTATACATTTAAATGCAATATATTATTAAAGTGGTTTGGTAGTCCAATGGTTACCAAACTTTTGGAAAATCAAGGTGAGTTGGAATCAAATCCAAATTTTGTTGTGCCAAAAAACAGCCACCGGTCACCGGAGCTCCAGTGTCCAATGACCGAAGCTCCAACTAGGTGGCTATTGCTTGGTGCCGGCAGGCTTCAGAGCTCTGGTAGTGGTATTCCTGCGAAGCTGCTTCATTCCATTTTTTTTATATATATAAGGGACTTTTTATCTCTTCACGTTAATTCTCAAAACCCTATACGCTGATGACTATGTATTGGTTCTTTCTTTATTCATGAGTCATGAGACTAAATGGGATTTGGAAAATTTAAGGAGTATTTATTTATCATTTTCAATTATTTTTAGTGAAAACCATTACCGGTAATGATGAGAGCTTAAACTTTTGTTCGTGAAGGGCATACAGGTTTGAATGTAACATAAGCAACTTCACTTGTGCTATCGCCTTTTTAGGCATTATTGTCTCTATAACAGCTAAACTCTTTCTTCTTTATTTGGATGTGAAGGAAAAAACACGACAGGTACTGCTGCGAGAACTTAACTAATTGAAGCTAACTGCAAGTATGGATGCTCTAAAGATAGAGAAAGAGCGCTTCATTTTTGACTCCATATAGGTGGACTGGTGGAGGGAACAGACGTTAAGAAGCTATAAATGTCAATGTGTGTTTACATACATACATACATATATGTATAAAGGGTAGCAGTATCGGAATGGAGCCACAGAGCAAAGGGGAAGATGACAACTAGCTTGCAGGAGATGGAACTTTGCTCCAAAGCCCAATGAAGTTGATGGCTTGAATCTTGGCTGACATTGGTCACGTGCTCCACTTGGTGACTGGACCCAACGGTGCCTCATATTTTTTTTTTTTGAATTGAAAGGCAAGCTAGGCTTGAAAAGCAAATTACAAAGTGTTAGGAAGGCTATTCCCTCCTGCCAAGGTTAGGTCAAGAGAGATGAACTCTCTACAAATCGGGGGAACCTCGGTAAGAATACAAAAGCTCGATCTGGTAGAATGAGCTTCTCTAGCAATACTATCAGCACACAACAAAATCTCTCTATCACAATGATACAGCTCCACATTCCAACTGCCATATAGAAGGTGTCGAGTGGATTCAATCTCCTGACAAAGATGATGGTTCGTACCACTATCCCTTAGTAAGGTGTTGACCGCTTCTAGGGAGTCAGAGAAAACCTGAATGTCATTAAGTTGCAAGGTTTGGCATAACTCCAGTCCTGTTTGGATTGCCAAAATCTCTGCCTCTAAAATCGTGGTCCTCCCAAGTTTCCTCTGAAAGCCCATAACCCAATTGCCCTGGTCATCCCTGATGAGCCCTCCACATGCAGCTTGGTCAGGCGCTCGAACTAAGGCATCGACGTCCAGTCTAACTAAACCACTAGGTGGTGGCCTCCAATGCGCCTCCCCGCTAATACTTCCCTTGAAAATCTGGTGAGTGAATCTCCCCACGGATGCATCTTCCATTATATGAAACATGCATTGGTGGAAGATCTCCTTAGTCGAGAATCCGCTGCCCCAAACAGTTGGGCACACCTGGTCTTCCAAATAGTTCAACAGCCAATAGCGAATATCTTCGCCCATGGCCATCGATGAAATCTCACCTTCCCTGGTTGAGAAGCTGCGTTCCATGAGAGCCAATCCTGTAAGTCACAAGAAAAGAAAGCAGTATACATGTTAGGATTCAAAAATTCACTCTACATATCTTTCGCTCTCTTACAATCCCTCAAGGTATGGATGATGCTCTCCTCACAATGACATCCAAAAGGGCACTCTCCTGTCAGAGAAAGACCTCTTCTCGCTCTCAGGGAGTTGGTGATCAGTCTCTCTTGGGTTGTTTGCCAGAGGAAAAATTTTATCTTCTCAGGAACCGGCCAACGCCAGATCTTCCTCCACAACGGATTGACCACCTCAATAGTCGGCCTGGTGAGGAAAGCATAGGCAGATTTAACGGAAAAAGTGCCATCAAGAGACCCTCTCCAATAGAACTCATCATCTCTATCACCGGAAGGAGGCCTGGTCTGCAGGACAGGGCGAAGCACATGAGGAGGAAGGAAACGAGCCCACTTCTCAACATCCCAAGCACCACTGGGGGATATGAAGTCAGCCATCCTATCTTCTGGGTTTATCCTGTCCAAGCTATTCGTAGCAAGATTTATAAGGGGTTCCTCCAAAGGGGTCCATAAGTCCCATCAGGCCTTGGTAGAAAGCCCATTATTCACCTTCCTACCACCCCAGAAATGAACAAGTCCCAAACTTCAGTAATGGCTTTCCAGGTAAGGGAATTAGTCTTCTTCTGAACCACCGTCGGAAACTGACAATCCCCACATTCATACTTGGCCCGAAGACACTGACCCAAAGGGTATTAGGCTTGGTGAGCAACATCCAACAAAGCTTCATAATGAACGCTTTATTTTGTGTCTCAAGATTCTTGATACCAAGACCTCCAAATCTCTTATGCTTTAAGATTTGTCCCCAGGCAACAAGGTGCATTTTCCTTTTATCTTCATCCTGGGACCAAAGGAAGTGACGAGTAGTCCTTTCAAGAGCCTGAAGAACTCCTTTGGGAAGGAGAGCAGATTACATTTGGTAAGAAGAAAAGGCAGATAAGACGGACTTGATAAGGGTCGTTCTGCCAGCCATGGTTAAGTACTTCCCTTTCCAAGACGAGAGCCTCGATTTCACCTTCTTCGTTATATGATCAAAAGTTTCAGTATTAACCCGCGAGTGGATGAGGGGGACACCCAAGTACTTCCCAAGATCTTCAGTGATACCAATACCCAGCTCATGCCCTAAAGCCGTCTTCCTTCGCAGGTTGACATTTCTAGAGAAAAAGGCCTTAGACTTTGCCAAATTTATCATGTGGCCGGAAATACCACAGAATCTAGCCATAACATGCTTGATAACTTTCATTTGTCTCAAGGAGGCCTCAGCAAACAGAAGAAGGTCATCAGCAAAGAAGAGGTGAGAAATATCAGGACCATTGTTGGGAAATTTCAGCGGTTTCCATCTATTTTCCCGACATTCAGTCTTAATAAGGTGTCCCAACTTTTCCATACAAAGGACGAAGAGATAGGGGCTAAGCGGGTCCCCTTGACGAAGCCCCCGAGATGGCCTGAATTCAGGAACCTCCATCACGTTCCACAGAATCCTCATAGAAGTAGTACAAACACACCCAAGAATCAGCTGAATCATGTTCTCCCTAAGGCCGATCTCTCGTAAGGTAGTTTCAAGGAAGCTCCAATCAATTCTATCATAAGCTTTTTCCATATCAACTTTAACAGCAATGTAGCTTTTCCTTCTCGGTTTGAATCTCATAAGGTGGATGGACTCCTAGACTATAATAATATTATCACAACTAGATCTAGTCGCGATGAAACTACTTTGTTCAGGCCCAACCAAACCATCCATAAGAAACCGAAACCTATTGGCCATGAGCTTCGTCAAGATCTTGAAGCTAACGGTGCCTCATATTTGAATAGGTTTCGCATCTATATATGTAGTCTGATCCACCCTGTAATATTCAACTCCTAAGAACATAATTAACGTTTTCCGATTACTCTCGTCGCCATCATATTCATGTTCTCTTGTTTCAATTACGCAGAGCTATCACAAGATACATAGCCCAAATAAGACCCAGTAGGATGGGACATGCTGATAAATTGTGGTTGTCATATCCTAGAAATTAAGTAGTAACTAATTTCACATTAACTACACCAACAATGGATGGGTTTGTTTAAGGAAAAAAAGGTTATCCAATCAGAGTATTTCTGGGACCTTTTTATTTTAGAAGAGATATCACTTTTGAAGGACGTATTTGAAAACTGAAGCTTATGTTCATCATATATTTATATGCATATTAACACAGGATTCTGAATGTGGGGCCGTACTAGGATGTAATTAATGCTTGTAGGCTACATTTCTCTCTCTGAATAAGCATATGCCCTATGGAACACCGACATTTAAAAAAAAAACAAACGTGCTATATCTGCTACAATATGCCCATATTTCGTTACATATCAGATAATTTAACGTATTACTATCTTCTTTTGTCAAAATATGTTTATACGACTCTGGAACTTTAAAAAAAACTAATATTTTAGTCTATAATTATAAATATCTTTAGCTGCTTTATAAATACTTGTTTAAAATTCAATACACTCATACTTTCAGGTATTAAAATATTAAAATTCAATGTCCTAATAATAATCATATCATGAAATTTTGAAAATTACCGCTCTTGATGCATCATGCTACATCGTGTCCGATACAGGTACCTCTATGGATCATTCTTACATCATATTCCTTTCATGACTTGTCTATTACGACTAGTTGTCTGGAATCTATATTGCAGGACCATGAGCAAGTTCATCAGGTAGGGAAAGCATCGTTTTTTTTTTGGGGGGGGTGTTCTAATCGTCAAGACTAAGGACAAACATGCCGTTGGTGGGGAGGAGAACTGCTTGTTCTTTGTGTTTGTTCTATGTGCTTGTCTTACGGGTACCCTACAATATTTATGTAAGCTTGCAACTTTATTTTTTTTTTTTCCCTCATGCGATTCAGTCTCAAGCAGTCACGTTCGCCTTGTTTAATGTTCAGTCAAAATCACAAGAAAAAGAAAATTCGCACGCCTACATGGGTTTCATTGTCTGCTTGAATTGAATAGCTGCATTATTGTATTTTCCTCGGTTCTGACAGAAAATATTACCCGTGGAGGTTCTTTAATGTAGCCAAATTAACTAACATTAACTATTAACTAATACTCTTGAGTAATAACCACACATTCTAGAATACACACTTCACGGGACAGGTTGATATTGAAAAAGACAAATCTTGTGATCATAATCATGGTCAGATATTGTTATACTTCGTAATTGCAATGAGGATGCATGATTGCTGCACTAACATTTAGCTTTAATCTGCAGTCAACCATGCTGCTCGGCTGGGAGTTCAGTGTTACTAATCATGAATGTTTTGAAATAAAGGATATTCTGGGCCAAGGAAAAGCTATCAGGTACCATATATACCATGATTTCCTCATCTTAAAAATGAGGTGAATCTCTCTCCTTCGTTGAGTTTTTTCTTCCCCTACAAAAGGTAATGCCTGTTTGTAACTTTTTGGGGTCAGTCTTCTTTGTCATATAATTTTTTTAATGTAAAAAAAAAAAGTTTTGATATTGTGGAGGTCATGCAGAATGACTTTCTACTTTCATTCTTTGCAGAGGGAAACTAAATTACGACTCTGAAAGAAAGGGTGAATATGGTATTTCCCCCACACATTACTGCAGAGCTTTTTGTCTGTTACCTGTAGAGCTCTGAAAGAATAATGGCAGTGAATGGGACTCCAGTTCTGCGTAAAATGGTTCAGACTCGGAACACTGGACTGAGCATGGACTTCTCATCAGTCACTGATGAAAGTTATTGACCTATGGTTAATTAAACTGCTCATATTTGAGAGTGATTATCTTCTCTTTGGTGTCAAACGCCCTAATTTTGAACCAAATGAAGAACATGAAGACAAGAACAAGGTATCCTATCATTACTCTCTTTGGAATGGAGAATTTGCATAACAGCTTATCATTATTAGTGTGCAGTACTTGGAAAACTAAAAGTCACTTTTGTTTGCCTGAGGGGATTGCAAATCCAGTGAGGCTAATGATAATAATGGTACGACTTGGAGATTCGATTTCGCTCCTTGAAAGGAAGAGCGCAAGACAATGGATTTCAGAAATTTAATGCTGGAAAAACCCACTTTGTTATTTGATACATCAAGCTCCATTAAAATGTAGCAGCATTTTCAATTTGACAATGCCTCTCTTACATTTCTAACAGAGTTCTCTCCTCTCTCCCACTATTCTGTCCCTGTCTCTCTCTAGTACTGTCATTTGCTTTCGTTTCACAAATTGCCATTTTCCAGGCATTATGATCCAAACTCTTCTTTGAACTACATCGCTGTTGAGACTGTTTACAATGGGCTATAGCCCCCTCAATTGAACCTTCAAGCTCTGAATTTGCACTGCTGCTCCTCTTGATCAATTGAAAATCATAGAACCCACTAGAGCTGAATGAAAAGGACGAAGATGTAGAAGATGACCCAGATGAAGATGTTGACAAAGCAGAAGCCTTGGCTGCAGAATGCCGTTGAATGGCCCCTGAGAAGGACCTCCTATGGTTATTCATTAGACGATCTTCAAGCATCTCTCTGTTTATGGCCTTCATTACTGCACAGGAAATCTGGTGCCTGTTATCATCAATAATTTCGAACGAATTTTTCCTCGCACTGACTTTGGTGTACTTAATCTGACAGTGTTGGCATTTTGATTTCCTTCCTGCCCCTCCCGCATTATTTGCTGCATTAGCACATGACTTGTCTGAACAAGCAGATTTGTTGAACAAGGACTTCAGATATGCTCGTGAAGCCTTGAGTCTTTGACCCAACCAGAACTGCTTGATCTGCTTCAGCTTCTTAGACCAAGATTTCTTCGGAATATCAGCACCTAAAAACCCATTTATTTCGGTAGACCAGTTGTACAGGTATTCATCTGGGTTTACTTCACTACTAGCCCTGCATGATTCTGAAGGGGAAATGTTGCAGGATTCCAAGGGAGTGCTGGCATTTGTAGAAGATAATATGAGATCAGACTCAGTGGATAAGGGAAAGCTTGTATCTTTCAATGCGGACTCCATTTTCGCATAGTGGAAGGTGTCATTGGAATTCTCGAGAAGCTTCTGAACCATTTGCAGGCGAGGTGGAAGGTGAAGAGGAAGGAGTTTCCCTTTGTAGAAGAGTTCATCAGCTGGGGAAGTAGTGAATTCTTTCTGGTTTGAAATTGATGCCATCTTGAACTCAAACTCTCTGCTTTTTGGAGGAGAGCTAATAGAATAAGAGAAGAAGCCTGGAGGAGGAGGAGGAGGAGGAAGAACTTATCTCCATGTCGATATAGTCTTCATCCACATGAACAAACGCAGCTTGTTTTGTGTCCATTTCATGTGATTCCTCTCCGAACTGTGGCGGTGTCTACGGGGAATTGAAATCTCTGAAGTGAAAGGCAGAGCATTCTTTAAAGCGATGTGATGCCAAAGTTTGTTATATAAAGGATTTCCCCCTTTTTCTTTAAAAAAAATACCTTTCTATTAAAAATATTAAACTTTACATCTCTGGCATTTTGTTCCTCGCTTTACTGCCTCAGTCCTATTCCGCCATATTTGAATTTCACCTCATTGCCAGTGGCTGTAACACTATAACAACGACGTTGCTTTTCAACAATGGTATGGCGTCAAGACCATTCAATGAATTGATAAATGCAACAAAGTTGATAGAAAATTTACTATATATACTAATTAAATTGTAGTATGACATCTTTTAACTCATACCTTATTTAGAAAGATGGATAGTGACTCACAAGCATGAAATGCGGTTATTATAATGATTGATTATTCTTTTCTTACTAAGAAAGCAGTCAGGTGTTGATGGTTAACAAGTTTATTGGTTATTATTTGTGATTACGTATTTTGTGGGAGACAAAATATACAGCCAAGAGAACGATGCAGAGAAATCCACATCAGAGATATGTTTCAAAGCAGAGCAATAAAGAAAGCAATGATAATTAAATTACATAAAAGAAGCAGCGCTTGAACGGAACAGAACGGGAGCTTCGAACTCGCCGGAGAGAATTGAGGAACACCAAGTGCAGAGGACAATCGCTGCTGATGCTGTGGGTCACAATGGTTCTTTGAAAAGTAAAAGAAGAAAAGATGAATTAAGATGGAAAAGAAAGCTATGTACGGTATCACCAATGCGTCCTTTAGGCTTAATTGGCAATCACCCATTCCTGTATTACATGGTGTAAGTTGGGTTAGCCGATGAATTTTTTACAGAATACAATAGAGATTCTTGAGTATGAATTGCACTCCAAGCATTCAAGTTAAGACAATAAATGCTTTTATAAAGTAATAATTTGGTTTTATACGTGTACACTCAAGATAAAGACAATGAGTTTGATTTTATTATGTGAAAAATTGCGTGTCTAAATGGAAAGATTTGGAGGGTATTTATTGGATATGAAGAGATGTATTGAAATAGTATATTTTGAAACAATATCTCTTCAATTAAAAGTTATACCCATACCACTTCAATAAAAAGTCACATTTTTTGCTGAAGAGTTATACCTTTATGATATGAAGGGATATATGTCTTTAGAATTTTAATTCCCTACGCAACTCTTTTAAATAAACTCATTGATTTATAACTAACATGACTTTTAAAAATGACAGCTTTTCTTTTTAAAAATATTTCAACAATCACATGGAGAGAAAAGCCAAGATACGCAGGAGACGGCGATGGAAACTGAAACAGCTTCTGCTCAAGCAGCAAGGGACCAAGCCTTGGTAAACGTTTCGAAACAACTTTATTGTGAGAATGGCACCGAAGAGCTATGGATGACGATGCTCTCGGCAACTCTCATGGCCAACAAGGAACTCTTGAGGGTAGTGCATAGGAGCTACACAATGCCGAAGAAGTTATGACGCCATCGCCAATGTCTAGCAACTGGAATGGGGAAAATTTCCGATGGAGACTTGCATGGCGCTGGCAGGGACCTCAGCGAATCAAAATTTCCTATGGTTAACACTAAGCAACAAGTTGCTCACAAACAGTGAACGTATAAGACGCCACATGACAACAGAGAGTATCTGTGCTATCAGCGGAATGGAGGCTAAAGATCTGGATCATGTTTTAAGGCGTTGTACTCGGGCAGCAACAGGCTGGAAGCTAATTCTCCTCGATCAAAGTGTTACTTCTTTCAACACTCATTCCTTCAAGGATTGGTTGGTGACGAACCTGAAACCTACCGAAAGCAACCCCACATGGCACATTATCTTTGCCATTACCTGCTGGAAGCTGTGGAACGCTAGGAATTTGTACCTTTTCTGTCATGAGACCACACAAGCGCATAGAATTACTAATAAGGTTCTCTCCTTACCCGAATATATTGTTAGATTGAAAGAGTACCACAAGGATAACCCCTAGGCTAAATTGACCCTTACTAGTGTTAGTTTCTTATCATTGATGTATCTCCATTGTACATACCAGTTTAATTAACACAATTTATTTCCACTCAAAAAAAGAAAGCAATGATGATCCTCGAAAGTACTTGGTGGCTTTCACCTTCCTTTTTTCTTTCCCCCTTTTGCCTTTTTTGCTTCACTGTTCACAACTTCAATCCACTCTGTAATTGTTGCTTTTCCCATAACACTTTTTCTTTTCGCTGTTTTTGGTTTTCAGTGAAGAGATGATATTTATGTATATATTGCTGCCAAAAAAGAGAAGAAATATCGAGGACATGTTCTGAGTTTATCTGGTAAGTGAAAAGAGTCAAACTAGTGTCAGGCACCAAGCGGGCACATTATATAAGCTTCGTCTTCGAGATTCAATCTCTTAGATGTATTGTCCGTAATCAGTGGTTAACTTGACGCAATCCATGCGTTTGACACATCTCTCATTCTTGTTTTTGTCCCCTCTCCATTTAAACTGGGAAAACTACTAAAGTACAATACGAGAATCTATGACTCGGGAAGATGTTGACGCTAATCTTGTTTTTTATTGAGAGTTTCAATATAACTAGAACTCATTCCTTTGACCTAATCCGCAGGATTCGTATGATTGGTGAATCTAAAGCAAGAGCATGTACAATAGGGGAGGTTTCAATAAATGAACATGCATGAATCATAGGTAAACCGGTTACACAGTAGTGTTCGTTAACTGACACAGGCTTCTTCTCTGTCATGATCTTGACAAGTCATCGAGTTGTTGAGAAGACATCTCCAGTCTGCATATCTGGAGTGTTGTGAAGGTGAAAAAAGCCAAAAGGGAAGGAAAGAGGGAATTTGGGCCTCTTTTTTGCTGTTTGTTCATCCTAAGATCTAAACCCCCCCCCAATGTACGAAAAATTCTCTCTCTCGCTCTCTCCCCCTAGCTCGCTACCCGATGTAAATAATCCAGTTATGGGCAATCATTCATGGGGCTGCTCATTTGACCAGGTCAAAATGAAGCTACGCATTATTTTAGACTTTCCTGTTTGGCCCTATACTGGTGCGGGAAGACTGATGTGGGAATTCTAAATTCAGCCATTCAGGTTTGACCTCATGAAATAAAGAAAACAGGTACTCCAACGAACAAGATATTGGAAAGTGATGACTGATGAATAAGAGGCCTAGGCCCTTAGGCCTAATGGAAAATATGAGTCTTCTTCCTTTTCCGAAGGCCATGTGTGAGAATGGAGAAGGAGGAAAAATATAAAAAGAAAGATTCAACAAAGCTCGAGGCTGTTGTTTAAAATTTTCTTACTTCTGTCTCTTCCTTTGGGAACTTCCCATTCTCCCAGCAATAGCATATTCCCTACCCAAATTGAAACTCTAACATCTGAAGTGAGCTTTTAAGCTGTTAAAAAAGTTGAAACAGCCAACTGCAATTTGTGGTAAAATTATAAAGGAAAGGGAAAAGGAAAAGAAACTGGTTATCTTTTCTCTGGGACATCTCTAAAGTACTAGAAAAAGTCATTGACGTAAGCCACGCCCTACTTTGAAATGTGATTTGGCTCAAATAAAAAAGAAAAGGCAATTTTTTAAGTTGCGCTGGCTTAAAATCATGTTTAAACATGAGTTCAAGGAAACCCAAACAAGCAAATTTCAAGTTGCGTTGATTCTAATATGGATGGATTTAGGTCTTGTAAATGAAGTACAAACATGTTCGAGAGGAAACGGTGACGGTACCGGCAGATTAACTGGAGACTGTTACTGCAGAGACAAAAAGGTCCAAGCTTCCACCATCCCTGGTGAGCCCAAGGGTTATCAGTCTCAAGCTTTTCCTTTCATCTTTTTCCTATGAACCTTTGTTACTTCTCACTATCAGCTTCCATAATAACTAGAAGATGCACATGCATACAAGTCCTGCATTTGTGTGTCCACTGTTTTCCGCTGTAAAAGGAAAGTTCTTTTTATTTGGGAAAAAAAGAAGTAATTCCAGTACAATTGCGTTTTAGGAAGACTTAAGTATAATGGTCGGAATAGGGCCCATGTTCCTAAATTACACAATTTTCAGGATTTAGGAAAAAAACATGTGAATATATTTTCTCACTGGAAAAAATGTTCTCTTTTCTATCTGAATGACCATGAGTAAACATGGGTCAGCTCAGGAGAATTGCTTGTTTATAATATCTACAATTCCTCGGTGACAATACGTACAGACATAACAATTCAGCGACTCAACAAAAATTGAAACATGCGCATCTCAGGACAACGTAGGCGGACATGGGATGATGTCCGGGGTGTCTGAGAAAGCATTCTCGTGGTGAAAAGCACAGCGCTGTTTGCTACATATTTGTTTTCTTAACAATCAAGTTTACTTTTTGTGAACTATTTTCTCTGTCTGGCCAATTCTTTCTTTAGCATCAAACTCCCATTCACTTATCTCATCTGCTGAATCATCGTCACAAATTTTCTCAAGGTGTGCTTGTATTTCTGACATTCGCTCCGCAGATGAGAGTGGTTTGAGTACATTTGGTCTGAGTCCATTAGCTACTGCGGATGGAGTTTTAGGTGGGGAAGCAGCTTTAAAGGACGTCTGACTCGATGCTGTTTCAAACCTCTGAGTTGTTGGAGTCTCAACTTCCAGCTTTGGCCTCTCAATGGATTCAAATTCATCTTTTATTTTCTCAATGGCTTCTAATAGCTCTTTGACCTTGCCGTGGTCTTTTCTGTATCAAGATTGTGTGGGGGGGGGGGATGTTCATACATTTCATGAGAAAAATAGACAGAGATAGGGAAAGAAGAACAAGGAGAGCATGGATTAATATACCTGAAAATCCCTTCCTTTTGAATGTGGAACTGTTTTTCTATGCAATCCGCTAAACTTAGTATAATTTTAAACTGAACATAAAGAAACAAGTATAAAACAAGAGTGGTGGTTAAGAGTAGAAATTTGTTGAAAGGCGTCAAAATTGTGTGAGTAATATAGTCGAATTGAGTGAATTCTCCCATACGGTGAGAGATAAAGAAGAGGAAATCAAAATACCTTGTTTTCAACATCCACATATTCTTCCTCAAGCTTTTTCCTTGAATCTATTATTTCAGAGACATCATTATATCCAGCCGCTAATATTTCTGACCTGATATATATCAACGGTTAGAGGAATGGATAAGACATGAAAGAAAACTACTCAGAAAGGCAGAGCAACATACCCTTGACTCGAACTCAAGTTCTCCGCAAGTTTTCTTAATTGGGATACAGATAGGCCCAATGTTCCCTAAACATGCAAGTAACCTTGTGATAAGAAATTAAAGAAAAATGCCGTAGATCAAAAGTAAAACTGATGATAGGTGAAGATGAAGCTAGGATAACTTGATACCTTGTAAGAAGAGAGAAGCCGAATGGCCAAATTCACAAAATAATCCCCATATTTCTCCAGGTCAGCCCTTGAATTAGTAGAATGAAAATATTAGAAAAATTCCAAACTAATAAGTGCCAACA
>JANTPZ010005289.1:0-14985 GCA_025593235.1 Vachellia pachyceras
TCTGCTCTTTCCCCACAGCACCAGGTAGAGTCCACCCACTATCAGCAGAGCTCCAACCACACTGTACATGTCCAACAACATTATCAAATTAATAAAACACCAACTTAATTCAATTCAATGTATGCATGGATGGATGTAATTAATAATCATATTATAATTTTTGTCCTTGCTATTAATCCCCATTTCCAATCTCAACAATTAATACTCATTTAATCCGCATTTTTCCAATTAAGGTAAAAGTGGGAAAATATTTCAATTAGTTAAAGTGACTTATTTTGTTAACCTTCAAATGGAGTGCATATTCTCCATGTGATGTTAAATATATATATATATATATATAAGACCATGTATAGGAGGCTTATATTTAAGATTGCTTATACGTATTATAGTATTGTTTAGTTTTGAATAAGAATGAGTACTGATTATTACCTTCCTAAATAGAGATTCTCGTTCAAGGCCAACGAAGCAGCAAGGGCCACTATTACAAGCATCAAAGGGTTGAAGGCAGAAGCAAACATTGGACCTCTCATCCTCACACACCATGCGATCACAATCACCACTATTCCAGACGCTACAACTCCCTGCAAAATATATTCAACAAATTTTTCAAATGAATCTTAAATTTTTTGATATCAGATTCTATGATCATTAGTGTCATGTTTGGTATGCTAAATTGGGGGAGATGGATATGAAAATGATTTCCACCAAATAGTTTGTTTGATACAAGGAAATAGCCATATAAATGATTTCTAAGTGGAAGTCAATTCCATCAAAATTGATGGAAGTGGCTTCCATAAAAAACCTATGGAAATTTGAAAAATTCCACTAGACATGAGATTTTAACACTTTAATCCCCTCTCTTTAGCTCATTTTTAATACCAAAATATATATTTTAATTAAAAATTATATCATATTTCCTTTACATACTAAGCACATTTTTAACATTATTTTCATCTCTATATCTATCTTTATATCCATGCCTATTTCTAATTCTCTTTTCATCAAAATCCATTCCAGTGTACCAATTACAGGCCCTATTAGGTCAAATTCAAGCATTAGTGTAAAGTTTAAGTGAGTGAGATAACTTTCCCCATGCGTTTTGTTTTAGCATCTATAACGTTCGAATTCTTAACTTTATCATAATCAAGTAACTTTCACTGAACATGAACACAAACGATAATAGTGAATTTTTTGCTAGTTTAATTACTATAAATAGAGTGGGGGGAATTCTTAAAAAAATCATTCATACCAAAATTAATTACTTAAGCAATAAATTCTGTAAAAGAGGAGTTTTCAGTAGTTTTCTCATAAAATAATCGATAGTAACATACCGAGAAGGAAACAGCAAGAAGCCTAACATTCCAACCCAACTTCCATTGATCCCAATCTCTTTCCACTGAGAGGCCAAAGACAGTGGCTTGTATTGCACCCATTGTAGACATCAAAGATGAACTTGAGAGATGGCAGGGATATTCTGCACTCATCTTAGCCTGTGCCATATACCAAAACGACAATTCACGTATCTCTCAATCACACATCAAACGACATCAAGATGAACAAGTAGTTACTTGAATTTTGTAGGTTTAAAAGTTAATAAATAAATAAAAAACATAAACTGACCTGAATAATTAGCCATAATGCATAGGAGAAGCAGCTTGCAATGGCACAGAGAACACCGAGCAATTCTGAATGAGCATGATGTCTTGTGGTCAATATGGTGCCGTTTTGGTCATGGTGTGGATGCAAAAGGTTGATATGGAAGGTCCAAATGTGAATTTCAAAGCCTTTGAAGAAAGTAAGAAGCATTGCCCCACCAATGCCTATTATTGTTCCTAACACCTTTGCTTTTCCTCCTGCCGCTCCCAAGTTTAATCTTTCAAATCTTTTTACATAATACCAAAAAAGATAAAATGAATATATCTATGCATAAGTTATTAGAATAATTAAAACTATCATCTGGCAATTTAATTATAACATAAGTGGGCTTTAACAATATTGCTTTATGAAAGCAAATTTATTTATATTACTGAGCATGTTGATAGTGAATTATTCATTAAATAAAATAAAGATGTGGTTGATCAAGACAAGAAGAATTTAAAAAAAACAAAGGAAAGAAAAAGATTGTTTTGAGCTTTTGTCATGCAAATGCACTTTATTTTCAATATCATCCCTTTTTCTTTAGCCACGCGGTGCTTATTGATATACAAATAAAAATTGGATCACGATACGCAACTTTAGTTTCCACTAAGATGTGGACTTCGGTCTTCAACACAGCTTTAATTTGCTGAACATGTTAAATAACAACAAGTATAAAAGATAATTTTCCCTTATATTATAAAAAGTTCATAATTAATTCATTAAAAGGATAAAATAGAGACAAATATTATATACACACACCCGCAAGAGATAGCCAAGATGAAGGTGATGGCTGGAATAAGGTTGTAAATAGCAGAAACAAACGTCGCCGATGTCAAGGCCAGAGCCTCAAAGTAAAGGTTTTGAAATAAACTTCCCCTGAAATATAATTAAAAACACATAAATATTAAACCATATTGATCTTCTACAATATGCTATGCAAATATGATGCTGAAACAACTCTAGTTTAACTAGTTTATTATATTGACAAACCCTGAATTATTATTTTTTTTGCCGACAAACCCTGAATTATTAGTACTCTGCCAGTTACGTTTTAAATATAGAAGTTAAATAATTAATTTATAGAGATTAAAAAATTAGTTTAGTTAATTATTTATAATAAATATGTTCTGTTTTATCTAAACTATCCTTGCATTAAAAACTACCATCATCAATGAAAACCCATTTTAGCATGCATGCAAAATCAATAGGATTGTTTGGGAAAATAATTACTCCCTCCGGTCATTTTTATAAAATAACAACTATACCAATCGCGCAAATCAAACAGTAGTTAAAATTAGTCAAAAACAATAAACAGTAGTACAAGATGCAATTTATTTTTCAACTAGTACAACCTTATTATTTTGAAAGGAGATGAGTGAGAGAAATAATGAGTTTGAAAATTAGAGAATGAGCAGATAAAAGTAATAAGACATGATTAATTATCAAAAAAATGTATTAAATTCTTTGACAAACACCCAACTTGTTACTTGCACATATGATCAGCCCTGTGGGGAGAATATTAGTTATATATTGGACTGGAGAGAGTATAAATTTGAGAGACCGTGGATGAAGGTATTACATTTAGAATAAAAACAAACCTCCCCCCCCCCCCCAATTAACTCTAATGTTTAGAACAGAATAAAAAAGTAAAATCTTGAAGGAATAATTGTAATTTTTTAACTGGTTTGATCATGAAAGAGAAGGCAAATATACTTGTTGTTTTGATGCTTAACCCAAGAACTAGAATATCCAACTTATAAACTAGCTACGATATGCAAAAGGGAATATATAAATATACCCAAATAAGCCTGAAAGAAATGCCATGAAAAGCACTCTCCAAGTGAGCTTTGGTCTCTTGTTCCTGTCAAACACGCGCAGATAAACAACAAATGTTTAAAAAAAAAAAGAACCAATTCTGTCTTAACGAACTGAGAAGAGTTTAATAATTAACAACACTGATGTTGAAAAGAAAAATAAATGGAGGAGGAGGAATATATCAGACCTTTCAAAGACAAGAGCGAGAGGAACAGTAAAAGCAGATCCAAATAGAAGACGATACGCAGTAGCGATCTTCATGCTCATTCCGTCATTAACGGCGAGCTTGTACAACACATTCACTGCTGCAAATGCAAACTGCACCATCACCATAAACATCGCTGGCTTTAGCCCATTCAACATCTTACGTAAATCCTCCATCTTCAACACACAGATATATTTATATATAGACACGCGCTCTCTCTTTCAAATCCAACTATATATATGGAAGACTAGCTTCTGAGTTGGAGAGAGAGAGATGGGTATGTGGGGTTCTTACGTTGTGTGGGTGGATGGTGATGAACAACTGGGGAACTGGTGTGTGTATTTATAGAGTTTGAATGGTGTGGATTATTTTGGCTTTGATACAATGAATGAATGGGAATTAACGTAGATGTGGTAGTGACGGGACCTTCCAAGAGGGAATGTGTTGCTTGCTTAATAAATAATATCTTTTGCACGTTAATTATTATTATTATTATTATTATTATTATTATTATTATTAGTTGCTTCCATGGAAAACAGATATCTTGTTGTCCCTTCCCTCCCTTTATTGCAATATTCCTCTACTCTTATTTATAGAGTAGTGAGAGATTTATAAATCATTTCATAAAATTTTTCATATCGGTGAATAATTTTTTCTTTATTTATTATATGTTAACTTTACTTTTATGTGTTATTGTAGATATTAAATAGAGAAGAAGTTATAAAGTTGTTAAATTTCAAAATAAAATGAATGAGATTTAAAATTTTTCTTTAATCTTTACCAAAAATGTTAGAAATGGCTTAAAAATAGAATCATATCAATAAGAGACAGCCAGAGTATTGCTTGTTCCCTTTGTAGAAGAGACACTTATAAGTTGATAGAAATATTTTGCGTTTGCAATAAATAACTCATATTATTCAATATTTAATTCCCACATTTTTCACCCTCCACGGCACATTCTCTCTCCACCATATATTCTCTCTCTTATGCATACAAAAGTATCTTCTTCTCCCTATTCATTAGCTCGATTAATTTTAAGCAACATTTTAGAAAACCTAGCTACGTTGGGTATTTTTTGCTTATAATTAGTGTGTTTGGGAATTCCGTTGGAATAAAGGAGTTTACAGATTTCGAGGTATTTTGCGGATTTCAAGATGGTTTTATGGTTTTCAAGATGGGTTTTTATGGATTTCAATATGGTTTTTACAAATTTCAAAATGATTTTGTCTTGACTTGAGTATACTGTTGGGAAAATGTGTTCTCAAAAAAGCACAATAAATAACGGAGACATTTACCGTTTACTTTCGCCATACATGTTTGTTAAAGACATATAACAGAGCCGTAGATCTTTCTTGGCTTCAAGAAAATAAGGGCAATGTTGTTGTGTTGTTTAACCAGTAATATAATGAACTTATTAGATTTGCAATACAGTTTCTAAAATTTACATAACAAAAATAAAAAAAATATGAATATTCAATTCAATTTTAGGATTTGTGTACACATACACACTAGATGAATAGATGTATTGTTAATAAAATTTATACCTAAAGTATTGATCTTTTAAAGTAAAAATATTTACATATACAATTTATAATTATTTAATTTGAAGGGTCCATTATATGGTATCAAAAATAAAAGTTATAGAATGAAATAAAAATAAATAATGCACTTGTCATCATATTTCGTATTTATACAGTATAGACATGAATGAATGTTTTCTCATAAAAAATTGGATATAGAGATGAAAATAATGGAATAATAGAGTAGAAAGATGAGTTAATGACCATAATATCCTTATAGTATAAAATGATGATATGATACGATATGATGAAAAGGTTATTATTTTTGCAATTAATTACCATATGTAACATTTATAAAGGGAATAAATATTAGACGTTTTCAGTAGGAAAAAGGGCAATCTCAGGTCACTTTCAATCTATTATTCTAGCTAGCAGAACTAATTCCACTGCCTAGCTAGCACTAGCAATCGAACTCGCAACCTCTAGGGAAGAATAACACATATTAATGAATTATGGTGACAAATACTGGGAATTATATGCCTAATCCATCCAGTAAAACACATGTGCAAGGAATTTTGAGTATTTATCCTAAAATCACACGTTTTTTAATTATTAAATGAACATGAACATCCTTTAATTCTCATTAAGAAATATTTTTTTTAAGAAAACACTATTTTAACATACCCTTTAAAATAATGATTAATTGATTATTATACATACTTCCATTGAATTTTCATAATGTTTAATATACAAGCCTCTTTTCTATCTTCAAAATATGCATAAAACTCTTGCGTAGAAAAGGAGAGATGTATCTGTACTTTCAGATGTATATATGTGTACTTTTTAGATAAGCTCGAACAAAATCTGCAAAATATATAATTGCTGTTTTTAACGGAGATTTGTGTTTGTTTTAAAAATAAATTATTGATGACCATGTATCATTCAATAAACTGAAAAGGGAAAAAACATATAATTTACTCCTTTTTTTTGCCAGTTTTCGAATAAGACTTTATTCCGTGAGGAGTCCGTTGGGGGAGTAATTTTATGTAAGTCGAAATAAGTATGTGAGATGGGGTTTTTCTCGACTTGTATGCAACGTACTTCCAACGTGATAATCAAACAAACACTTTGATTTACGTTATAATTTACTCTAACCAATGTGGAACCAATTTCAATGCTAATCATAACCATGAGAAGCTCACTGCTGCGATGAGATCCGCACAGTTCAAATAGAATTTTAACGATTTAGATTCAATCTTTTCAACTAATGATTTTTAAATAAAAACCATTTTTTTTAAAAAGAACTGACCGTTAAAATATTATCTTTATTTAAAATGCTGTGCACATTAAAACAATTTATAGAAAAAGAGAGAGTAAAAGTAAGAAAATCGGATCTAAACTATTCAAATTATGAGTTGTCATTGCTTATAATTATGGTTAGCACTGAAACTGTTTTCCTGGTTGATAATATTCGGTTTTATTGACCAGAGACAAAGGGAAGACAGAAGAATAATTGGAGCAAAAAGAGGGTCTCGTGTTCCACAAATATGAGGTTGTAAAGCCAATTGAGACTCACTCACACACACACACACACACTCTTTCACACACTATCAGAAAAATGCCATTTAAAGACAGAAAATCCGTCGTTTAATGGCTATTTTCCATCGCTAAAACGAGGGTCGTCAATATTTTCCATCGCTAAATAGAAATTTTCTGATGGAAAATAGCCATTTAGTAATGGATTTTTCCATCATTAAATGATATTTTTCTGGTGGTGACAAGTTTGATCAATAGAGGACTTCTTGGCCAACTTGCCAATCAATGAGACTTATGCTTTTCATTATTGGTGCTTCTGCTTTATTCAGATTGATACTATACATTCATCCAATTAACACAACCTGGTGGCTCTGTTTGTGGATATTTAATTTTTGCGCAGATTCAATTCATCAATCAAACATTAACACTTTAACTCTCTGAGTTTATTTTTTTTAATGTCAAAGTTATTGTGCATGCATGTGGAAATTATGGAAACAGTGTAGTTGCTTTAACCCTCTTTTTATTTCTCTTTGTCTGGTTTATATTTGTTTGCGCCTTGTTTTATAGCTGCATCAAATGTATCAGCATTAATAGAATTTTGCTTTTGATGATTTAAAGATTCTGAAAATTTAACCGACGACAACAGTTGATTTTACAATAAGCATAGAAGTATTGCCCAAATAAATTATTCCTTGGCTAAATTGTACATAAAATCTCTCTAAAATTTTGGAAAACTTTACGATAATACCTCTTAATTTAACATTATTTACTTAACTGTTTCTAGAAGGAGTTTAAGAGAAATTAGTTTTCCTTGGGTACTAAAGTTTTAAGGGTTAATAATCAAACACCTAGCCATTTGATTAAATGATGAGAGTCTTTAATTTATAAAGCCTGAGTTGGAAAGTGTTGCCTTATTATATTTAGGCTAAAATATACTTTTAGTCCTTTATGTTTACGTTAGGTTTCACTTTAGTCCTTTAAATTTAAAAAGTACACTTTCAGTCCCTCAAACTTAACGCCGTTAGTCTCTCTTAACGGAAATTGCTGACTCATTAAATTTAATTGATAACTGTGCAATAAAATGTTGATAAAGCACACTCACATTTTATTCCGTAAGAAGAGCAATATAAGTTTGAATTTTCAAAAACACACTTGTTTAAAGCTCCAAATGACTTGGGGGCTTAAATGGTACACACCCTAACTACTGCTTGTGGCTGACTCAGATGGTAGATAAGATCATGAGATGGAAATTAAGAGTTCAATTTCTCTTGATATAACCAAAAGCAAAATACTCGATTCAAATCTATTATGAAGTGTGATAAAATAATCTTCTAACAAATAAACTTATCTTTGTTGGCTGCAAATTATAAGTACCCTTTTCTTCTCAGCAAAAGTAATTTCACAAGTGTTCATATTTAAACCTCAGGAGCTTAATAATTTGGCTTTGTCTTGTTTTATAGGTGCATAGATGTTTGTTGACCTTGACTTCCTTTTTTGAATGTGAAAAGGTACCTCAACTAATGCTATATAGTGCGTTTCCACGAAAGTAGTTTATTTTGTCCAAGGAAAAAAAATCTTCTTATGAAATTTCCATGAAACCTCATCTTATAAACACCATATGATTAATTAACTCTACATAACATGTGGAAGTTTTGTATAAGCAAATCGTTTTACCTTTTTTTCATCTGGCTTTAATTTGTCTTGTTTACACACGTTTGGTTTTGTAAAGTCTTGTTTAATAGCTATGCCCTACACACACACACATCGAGCTTTGTTTTCTTTTGTAATTCTGTGGGCAGGTGGAGTATCGTTGGCATGATGACGACACCAATAGATAAATTTGTATATTAAAATTATTTTTAATGAATGGATTGAATCTTGAAAGTTGATAACGATTGATATATCTTGTCACCTATCACTTGTGTGTGTATGTACATACTTGGATACGAGGTTCGTTTAGAGACGTAATAGAGAAGTATTTTTACACAAGTTGAAGTAAATATGTGAATGAGATTATTTTATTTTGTAGAAAAACACTGTTAAACATGCTTTTGACTCTTCTCAACGCTTGCTTTATCAAATAAGATGATTGTCGGATAAGCTAATCTTCATACAGAGTTCAGAATGTTAAAGTGTGAACGAACCTGATTTGACATAAGAAAAAGTTTCACATAAGATGAAATTGAACTTAATATATATATATATATAAAAGCATCTATGAGATTTTCCCCTTAAATTTTTAGTTTAAGATGTTTATTATTTGTGCCTGTTCCTTTTTTTCCTCAATTATTGGTATGTTTTATATAAGGAGTTAATTTTGGCTTTGTCTTGTTTCATTTGGTGCGTGGGTTTGGTGAATCTTTTTTTTTTTTCAATGTTTTCTTTTGTAGCTGCCTACATGTCTCCATAACTTTACTTCTTTTTTCTGATTGTGATATGATTCATCAAATAGTGCTAGTTCATTCGGGGCAAAAGTAGTCGAATCACAATAATATATATATATATATATTTAATTTAAGCACTATATAAAATACACACACACATCTGCACGAACTTATTTTCCTGGAAATTCCTTGACATCTTATCTTATTATAAAACAACAATCCTTGATTGTAACTCGACTTTAACCTTTATGTCTTGAAGTTCTTTCTACGGGTCAAAGTTTTTTCTACCAAATCTAACGCCTAACTATTGTTAAAGTTTGAAAACTACCTTAATCAGGTTAGTAGGTTTGAAAGAACAATGTTATTGTTGTTTTTTAACCAATTTTTTGGTTCCTAACTAACATCTTATGTAGGCATGGATGGTTGTCAAACTAGAAAAGAAGGGGAAAATTAATCTTTTGGTTTTTAAAATTTTTATCAAGTTATAATTTAAATCCTGAATTTTGGTTCAGTGCAACTCAGTTTCTATAGTTTTAATTTAATTGTAACTCAATCCATAAATTTTTACTCGCTACAATTCAGTCTCTATACTTTTAACTATTTTATAATTTAGTTACTGACATTTTATTATATATATTATTTATTTTCTAAAATATAAAAATTAAATTATAAAATGGCTAAAATTATAGGGACTAAGTTGTAGTGAGTTAAAGCTTATGAATTGAGGTACAGCCAAATCAAAATTATAGAGACTGGATTACATCGAGTTAAAGTTCAAGAATTGAGTCACAATTGATCAAAAGACTAGTTTTCCAAAAAAAAAAATTACATTTTATTGCTATCATGGAAATATGGAATCATGCAAACTTTTGCAGAACTATATTTATTTTGCTATAAATTACAAAAAAAAGGTGTAAAGATTAGATCATGTTATTCATAACTTCTAAACAATCCGAGAGATACAAGGTACTAATATGTATATATATATATTATGGTAAAATATTGTTTTATATTAAATAATTGATACATCAATATATACATATCTCACACTTCAGATTGAAAAACAATGCTTCCAAATTTGCAAAATCATTGCTAGAGAAGATGTCTTTTTCATTTTGATATATATGCTATAAATTATATAAATATATATAGGAATATTGCAAATAATTTATGCATCTTTGTTTTATGGATGCATAGAAGTTTTGTGAGCTTTTGTCATAGCCTCTTTTATTGGTTCCTATCTGTACCTTTGCTTCGAATAAAGTGGAGACAAAGGAGGCACCCCCCCTCTATCTCTTTACATGCAAGAAAGAGGGCCTAAAGATACTGGTGTCCCCCACCTTATTGTATAGTCCACCTTATCAATATATACGATGGAATTAATTTTTTTTATTATATTGTTAAACTTATTGAAAAGAAAAATTGTTTAAGGTGTGATTTTCGGCATGTAGAGATAAGGCTATTGAAGAGGCTGAGTTATAATGGTAAATGAAGTAGTACTAAATCTAGAAAATGTAAGAGAATGTTTAAGAGAACAGCTAATGATGTCCTTGAACGGGTATATTTTAATTAATAATTTATCGAGGGATTTGGTTTTACTTTTGATATAGCAAAATAACACCATATAATCCATTGCTATATCGCTCATCTTACATGGTGGGATATGATTATTGTTATTGTAGTATTGGTGTATTTATTTTATTTATTATAATATACAGAAAAAATTATTTCTTAATGACTACTTTTTTCTAATCTTTAATGTAAAACCTATTTAACTAATTTAATTATACTAAAGAAGTTAGTTAAATCAGTTAATAAGAAATATTTTTTTAAATCATCATAATTATCTTCTTCAATTCCCTCAATTCATCTCTTGTTTTATTATTGTTAAGGAAGTGTCAATAGAAGTTACTTGGGTACAAATTGATAAATATGAAAAATATTTCTTACATTTATGACTAAGATAACTCTGTAGTTAGATTTTACATTAATTAGCGGAGGTGTATTTAAATGTACTCAGGCGTAAAGTTTTTGTAATTCTTCATTGATAATTGGCATACTAAGAAACACATTCACCTAAATTGAAATAAAACTCTTCTCATGTATTTACCTCATAGACTATAAATCACATCGAAACAGTAATGTTTATCGATAATACAAACATGCACATTATATTAAATTACAAGAAGATGAATATCTTCAAATATGATCCAAAATTCCTAAGGGTTGATAAATAAGTTAGCTTTAATGAAAAAAGAAAATGATAATAAATATGATAAGGGGTCGTACCCATTTCTTTAGGAATACAGTTGCATAGAGACCAATGAAATAATATTCGGACAAATATTATGAAATGAAAGAATAAAATAAAAAGAGTAACATAGACCTCGGGCAAGTCTATTCATCTAAACAGTGATGAAAATGCATTTTTACCAAAGTTATTTTTGACAACTGGTTTTTTATCAACAGTTTATTCAAATATCAATTTTATTCATTCTACCAAAAATCATTTCTCTCAATAATTGTTATCTCAAGGGAGTTTGCAAACAAGCCCGAAATGATATTTGGATAAATACTATGAAAGAATAAAATAAAAAGAGTTACATGGACCTGGGGCAAGTCTATTCATGATTTTGTTTTTGGGTGGGGCTAGAGCCTACTTATAAATTATAAAAACGATATTCATATATTAATCATTTGTGTTCAATATAATAACTAAGCAAAGTCCAAGCCAATCGGCAAAAAAAAAAAGATCGCAAAGTCCAAGCCAGATTGATCCCTAATCGAGTGTACGACAGTTTGATCAGTTAAACGACATGCGTTTCACTCGTTCTGCCTTCTACAGTGTACCCCGGCTTACATTTAGGCCCCGAAGGCCAAGGTGCTTGGCCTGACTTGATGGGCTGGACTAGAGACAACATTCTTAAGTCCACCATTTCAGAATGACCCTTATTATTAAACATATATGTATCATTTTATTTAAAACAATCATAGTTGGAATGCTATCATACACTGAATGTAGACAATTTTATCATTTGAGATTCAAGTATTGGTTCTTCACGTTGTAAGGAACTAACCCCTACTAAACCTAGAGTTTAAACACAAGAAGAGATTTTTTTGTCAATCGATTAATACCTACCTGGCAAAACGTGTAACACCTCTTGAATTTGACCAGATGCAAAGCATTAAAAGGGGTCAATCATGTTGAGTAAAAAAAAAGTGGTGAATCATGAATTTAGTTTTTTATTAAATAATATAATATCACCACTTTATCCACTAAGCTAGACGGTAAGCCATGTGCTTCATGCAAAGATTTGGAGAAAGTGTCGTAAAGATTGGGTGTGGATGTATAAATAAAGAGTCCCACATTATTTGAGGTTGTAGGGTTCAAATGAATATTTGATAAAATATAATCTTGGACTAATGAATTAGTTAAGAGGAGGAAAGAATTTGCACATGATAAAGGCTACTAAAGATAAATCTGGCAATTCCCTTACCTTATATATATAAGTTAATTGTGTATTAGGTACCATTTATTAAAAGCTTTATGAAAATAAAATTACTATTTTTAGATAAAGCTTTGGCCAAGAATTTTCAGCATTTAATGTGGAATCCGAAATTTAAAAACTCTTATTTTTATTATCAGCATTTATGCTTTTAATCACCATTAAAGCAACACACTAACAATTTTCCAAGATATTATTAAAAGCTATGTACAGTTAAAATTTGCTTTGTGTGGCTATTTAATAGTATTGTCAATGAAGTGTGAAAAAGCAACATAATGTGTGGCTATTTAATACTATTGTCAATCAAGTGTGAAAACGTAACCTAGCTATTTAATAGTATTCTTAATCAAGTTTGAAAAAGCAATGGAAGGGAAATGAACGTGTAGCTATTTAATAGTATTTTCAATTAAGAGTATCATCAAGATTGGAAAAGCAACGTACATAGAGAAATGAATATGAGGCTCCTTTTATGGTTTTTATTTTAGTGACTTGTTTTTACAAAAATACTGACGCATTTTTATATATGTAAGTGGTTGAATGTTTTTAAAAAGAATTTGAGATTTTTTTGGTGCACTCCTCTTCATTTGACATAGTACTGTGTTGGCTGACGTACACTATTTTTTTGCTGTTCTGCTCATTCTGATTTGCAGAAAGGATCCGTTTAATTATGGGGAATGCCGTACCTTGCTTAACCAGTAGTTGTAAAATAGTTCTCAAGGATAGTGTTACCATCTATAGAAAGTGTTTTGTCTATGACTTTTAAATAATATAATTTTCTATAAATTTTATTATACCTATTCATTAACCAGCATGAGTACACTAAATCTACATCAAGAATATATGTCGGTAAGTTGTAAAAACCAATAGAAAAAATGATGGGTGGTATTTTTGTAAATAATTAAAACTCGTACCATGTGGGCTTGTTAACATAGTACTCAATTGACTTATTTTATTTCATTTTTAAAGAGTTAATTTAATATTTGATCCATTAAATTTATCATCATTTTAGTTTTAATCTTTTAAATTTCGTCTTATTTACACAAATTGATCCTTATCTTTAATCCAATAAAACTATGGATCAATTTCCCCTTGAGGAACCAAACCCATTAAAATTAAATTTGAGAGAAAAAAATCAAAATTAAGACAAATTTAAAAGATCAAATATTGTAATAACTTTTTTAAGTTCTCTAAATTGGTTAAATATTTTTTTGTCAACACTCTAAATTGGTCAAATAAATCTTATATTAAAGATCAGATTCATCATTCATTTGTTGGATTGAGCTCTATTATACCTCTAGTGCAATTTATAAATTACTTCTCAATATGTTTTATACATATCAAGAAAAAAACCTAAAAATTCATTAATTATAATTCAAAATTCAATAATGTTTCAATTTTATTTCTATTCAATATATATTATACACTATGAGAATAGAGTCAACATCATAATAAATAAAGGTAAAGTTGTGCATTATATGAAAAAAATTAATAAAGTGACTTATAACTAGAATAAAGAAAATCCATTCTCTCTCTGTTATATAAATAGGATCAGAGGAAGATTTTCTAATTAAATAATTAATTTTGCCCTGAGTAATTAAACCATTATTCAAGCTTATATATTAAAGTGTTGCTACAATAACAATCATACTTAGGAGAGTGTGTTTTGGTCATCGTCTTTGGCCATAATCTGGGAATCATCAACTGGTTCTTCGTCTTCTTTTGCAGTGTTGGATAACGATGAAGCATGATGAACAACAATCTCAACGGCTGTAGATTGTTGAGTGATTTGATCGGACGGTACTAATTGATTCATCTTCTTCGCCACTTTGCTCTTTCCCCAAAACACCACGTATAACCCCACCGCTATCAGCACCGCTCCAATCACCCTACACATATTCCCAAAACTCATAATAATAATAATAATAATAATAATAATAATAATAATAATAATATATTTTATAGTAAAACATATATAACTTCTATGTTGCTTTTTAATGTTAGAGTTAATTAACTTTTTTTTAAGAAATTAAAAAATTAAATATATTATTTTAAAGTATAAATGATATATAATATTACATATAAATAAATATTTTTAAGTAATGTTTTTAGTTTCCTTAATTTTTAAAATGAGTTAACCGAATCTTGTATAAAGATGGGAGATGATTATATCTTAAAACAAATTGAATCCTGTTGATGAGAAACTCCAATGGATGGGTCAATTTAATTGAAACATCAACAATTAACAAGCGGATCGTTGAATTAAGTTGATTATTGACCGATAAACTGACTTACCAAGAAAAATGTCAAAAACTAACCAAGCCAGTCAAATATCTGCTGAACTAGTCTTTCATCCTTTCTTTTCGTTTTTTAAATATATTTTT
>JANTPZ010005290.1:0-14710 GCA_025593235.1 Vachellia pachyceras
GTTCGTCCGAGTTCCAGTCGGATACTTCTTGTCTTTATGGCTGAAGAAGTACCAATCGTTCTGTGGAGTGGTTCCTATCTTGCACTTCTCTGAAACCCAAAAGCATCGTCGTTCCGATAATCAACGTTATAAGGATGAAAGATATCGGAAGAACATCAGGGAAGAGATGGAAAGAAACCAAAAACAAAGCCAGCTTATATGTATGTATATGTTTGGTTATGATGGATTTACCTTGGATATCCCAAGGCTCGAGCTTGTTGAGATCGACATCGCGAATAACGTCGAGGTCGATCTTCTCGTAGCAGACCTTCTTCCTGAGGTAGTACTGCAAAAGCTCTTCTTCGGTTGGATGGAAGCGAAAACCAGGAGGAACCTGAGATTGCCCATTCACTGAGATGCTCATGTTCTCCTGCATTCAGATAGCCAATCAATGAAGGAGACAAGATAATATCTTCAGGGTTCCAAGCTTCTGCTTGTGGTTCCAATTTCCGGGTAACCCAGCCCGGGGGGGGGGAGCGGGGGTCGAGAGAGAGAGAGAGAGAACACTTTGAGGAATGAACAAGAGAGATGATGGAGAGATGGAGTACTGGAATGGGTATGTAAAGAATGAATATATATATATATATATGATGCGTGGGCCTGAAACAAGCGAAATATGTATACACACTTGAGAAATTCTAAATATACATGTGTGAATTGATTTTATAAATAACAAAACAGAGTGAATAGTATGGGATGAGAAGGAAGGAAATGAAAAGAAAGGGAGGGGAGGTGTGGGGGAATTCTCTAGTCGATCGATGAATTGAACATGTGTGTGGGGGGAGGCACACCTACCAAGTGGGGGGGGGGCCCAGGTGTATGCGGGCATCGCATGAGGGCCCCACGGGGAATTTTGGACACAGTGAGAGGAGAGTGAGGACGCACGCCCACATCCACAACTATGACCCCTGACCTTAAAAATCTCCACGGAAAACCACCTCTTAAACTACCATTTGGACCATCTCCTCCCTCCCTCCCATTCTGTTATGATTCCTATTTCAATCACCCTTAGTTTCCTATTTCATATTGCTCCCTCCCATCTCATCCTAAAATGTAATTAAGAAACAATAAAATTTGTTTTTTTAACATAAAAGTATAGGTGAGGTGGGTCTCATAATTAAGTTCTCCAGACTAAAAAACGTTTACTAAGGCGTAGGCTATAAGCCAATTCCTTAATGATATTTACAAATAAGTATCATGTTAGACTCTAGAGTTATGATGTTAAACATACACCAAATTAATTATAACTGTTTCTCATATATATATATATTGGGAGTTATATATGCAGGATACAGCTTGTAACGATAATCATCAGCAACCACCATGATGAGAAGAGAAGGAGAAAAGGTAAAAAGATGATGGGTGGGACTTGAGCTTTCAGGGCCCAGGCGTTACAAGGGAAATGTGTAACAACTGAATAACTCAACTCGTCAACCTTTTTTTCCCCTTTTACTTATTTACCCATTTATTTCCCATTTAATTTGTCACTCCATACATATATATACACAAGGTAGGTACATTAGACGAAAAAGTAGTTTTCTTACATATGAACCCGCTTTTAGGTAAATTACATATAATCAATTGCCATACCCCACATATCATAAACCATATTATCGCTTATCCTAGTATACGTTCCTGTTGACTTTTTTGAGGAGATTAAATAAGATAAACAAATTATTTTATATTATATATGTATTCTAAAATATTTATATGTATCATTAGATTATGTTTTATTATATAAGTTAAACAAATTAATTTAAAAAATAATTAATATATCAGTTTATTTAGCTTTCTTAATCCCTATAATTTTTTTCTTGTTTTTGTTTTCTTGTGACCCTCCGTACTTGGTTGTGGAATTCGTTATACTTTTCTTGTTGGGTCTTCTACAGGAGATATTATTTATTGTTGTTTTCAGTTTATAATTTCCTTTTCTTTTTTTTTTTCGGTCCTTGCACTGAATTGTATCTTTCACGTGCTTCTTCCTTCTGGTTTCCTTTTTTTTTAAAAAAAAATATCTTCCCCTTCTCATTTTATTGGATTTTGCATCATTTGGTCTCAATTTTAGGATAAAGACCAAACTCGTCCTAGCTACCAGTGTGATACTTATTATAAGTCACATGCAGGGAAATTTTTTTACTCCAAATCTAGTTACTTATAAGGTATTTAATGATCCTTTTCAATTTTACCCTTATTTTTTTCTCATTTGAAAAATGAGAAAGATGATAGAGATGTGAGAAAGATTTGTAGATGAAGAGAGAATATATTTTAATAAAGGTAAATTTAGAAAATATTATTAATTTAATGCATTTCTTGGTGTGTGAGAATAAGTTACAAGTTTCTTATAATAAAGACCAAAGTGATATGTCTATTCTATTTTATAAGGTAGAAGTCAATTGTGCATGATTTAATTTAAATACAACTATAAATGGTATTATTTGACCCTCTTAATTAGCTTCATTCCTTTAAATATGATTTAGCATGTAAACAAAGCAATAGAAAAACAATAAAAAATGGCTAATTCTTTTCTTTCTAATGCAAAAATTAAATCATAATTAGGATGTGACAATGCATATACATAGAATAGATTCATATGTAGAAAGTAAAATAATATATTTGGAGAAGCTTTGATAATAAGTATAATGTCTCTATGTGACATGCAAGTAATATAATGTTAAGCTTGTGTTTACCATCTTCATCAATATGACCATGATGATTAAAATTGTATGCATTTAGCATCACTATCAGTCACACTATTGTACCAAAAATCCATAATACTATCACTGACCAAAAATGTCACCCATATATGCAACCACCCATTCTTGCTGTCTCCCTCCACCAATCAATTAATACCCCTCCCCCCCCTTTTCCATTTCTAACATCTTCATGCCTTTTATTGTTTCTGTTATCAAAATTTTAAACTAAATAAAAAAGTGTAAGAAATTTAAAAAAATAATTAATATGATATATTGTAGCTTTAAGTGGCCCGATGCACAAGGTTTCAATTAAGCGAAGTCTGAAGAGAGATAGATGCAAGCAGCTAATTTATAGTGTATGTGGAGAATCTGTTTCCAGAATATGAACTTGTAACCTTGAAATCATGTCACATTAACTTTACTGTTGCAACACTCACCTCTATGGATGTTGTTTATATCTGCTGGATTTTTCTTGGAGCTGCTTCGTTGCAGAAAAAGAATGCCTACCACAAAACTCTGTAGTTATTCTCGCGATTTTATTACGGACTGCAACAACTTAATTAATATTTTAGTTAATTTTAAAAAAGGTTACTACTAATTAATTACTGGTTCATCTTCGCTAATTACCTTAAAGATTACTTCTCTGACGCACGTTAAAATCTTGAACCGCTTGATCTATGTGCCCACGCGTACATTTTCATTTCTGGAATGTTAGATCAAAAATGTTTTCAATAAATTAGTATCACCAATGGCTTCGTTTGGAAACCCGTTGAGAAAACGGACACAGATTCCTAGGTACTTTATGCGAGAGGAATTTTGTCTCGGCTTGCGTGAGAATGGGTTTTGGGGGTCAAAACGGGGTTCCTAACGGAACCCCAAACGAAGCTAATATAATTTGAATCAGTGTGTGTGTAATTAAACAAGTGAAGGAAAAACACAATTGTTTACAAGGAGTTTTATAAATATACAACTTCCAGCCAATGCGCCCAATGCAAATAACATATATGGTTATATATGTATATATATTTATACAACGAAGATAGTTTCTCCCTTCAATCTTAACTTGTACACACATATATGTTTCTTGTTTCAATGAAATCTTGAGATTGGACCACTTGTATAAAAAAATTATTTAAATTTTTTGGTCTCTCTCGAAGTATTAATAATAAACCTTTTTTGGCCAATATAATAATAACCCTTTTGAGATTCATAATTATGACATTACTATACTGACAACTTTTTTTTAAAAAAAAAAAAAGAATAAGGACCAAAATGCAAATAATCCTTTTACAAAGAAGTCAAACATCATTATTCTTCCTTGAATCTTATACAATCACATATGATCTGGAAAAGATGTGTGATACTGTAATAGATTAACTTCTCTCATTCATATACGTGTGTGTGACACTTTCGGCGGCAAACAATTTATATTTCTTAATGGAATCGAAACATAATGTTACAACTTAAAATATTCATCCAAGTACAATTTTTCATCCGCGTAACGAAGTTTACAGGTGAAGTTAAAGTCAAAGTTCAATTTACACCATGCTGTGAATCTCTACATAATTGCGTGGTTTATGTGTGTGTATGTGTGTAACTTTTTGTTCAACTACATGCTGTATTTCTGTAGGGGATTTATTTTTACTCAATTAAAATGGAAGTTTAATAATCACTTTTCCTAATGTAAGATTATGACTAAATTTGACTCAATTCTTCAAAATCATATGTATTTATATATATATATATATATACATACATATCCATTCAGTCGGATCTCATCATAAAAAGGTAATGCAACAAATTCCGTGTAGTTTCATATACGAGAAATCTCAAACACGACAGGGACGTTTAACTTTATTCCACATTTGTGTAACACAAGAAGTCAAGGAGAGTACTAGAAGATCAATGTATTAATTATAATTATAATTAAAATTTACTTAGGTATAGATAATTACTTGTAGTTCACTTTCAATTTTAATGGGCAACATCAAGCATATTGATCAATATATAGTGAAAGAAAATGTATTTAGTTAAGAAACTTCAGAAGAGTCACAGCATTAATCATTCCCTTCTCCCTCGAAATTCCATGCCTCTAATCATTGATTCTCGCTGGAAGACGATGGAGCAACCACTTTTAGTTACTAACCAGCACTACTCATGGTCTTCCCATATTTTCTTTTTTTCTTTTTAATTTCCTTCATAAACATTTCACTTAATTATTTGTTCTATATATGAAAGAGCAATAATTTATATTTGATATTTCTAAATTATTTCCTTCTTCTTCCAAGTGCTGACTCCTTAATGGTTCCTAATTAAGCGTGTATTAATTAGTTCTGTCAAATTACAGTAAACCGACATGATTAATCCAACTTAGTGCGTGTATGTATATATTTAGGTTTAAAATCGTGCGTAATCATTCATCATTAACCATGATTACATGACAAAATTATCTTAATTAAACACTATGGTTAGTTGCCCAACAACAGTATATATACATATTGACAGATCACGAATCCACAAGCCTATAAGTTATTATTTCTATTTTTTTTAAAATGGCAATGGCCCTTTTTGAATTGACATCTTCAAATATTGTTATAATTTTCTTTTTACTTGAATGTGTATAATTTTGAACCTTAGAAAAAGTTATTTTAAAAGGTTAAAATCCAGGTGTTGTTAAAACGATATGTAGTCTTCTTCCTCCTTTTTCATGTTTACACTGAACGAGAATGAAACCAATTAACGAGACAAGCTTTCAAAACCATAATGTTGTTCGAAAGGAAAAAATACAAAAAAGAAGGTGAAAATTATTATTTTTTGCTCCGACAACCTAGAATACAAACTAGAAGACAACAACAGTGGTAACATTTTAATTTGTTAAAACATAGAAATTATTGCCATATCTGCTTTTAATTTCTTTGGGTTTAGATATTATCTCGTTCTAATCCAACGTGCCTCTCTCTAATTTGATTCCTAAGAATAATCATAAATCTGCCGGCACCACTATCATCTTTCGACTCAGGAAGATTATTACATGACTTGACAACATAAAAAATTGTCTCTTGTTAAAGTTGTTAGTAATGTGACATGGTGCCTGATATGTGTCTCTGTGTGTGTGTGAATACAACTGTTGTACAGAAAATTGCCACTACAAGCGTATTGCAATGATTTTGCTGTACACCTAATACATGAAAGTGATTCCATTACAATAACGCACTTTCATTGACAGATCTCAGCCCTTGAAACAATTTTTTTCTATAATACGTTTTGTCAACTTCACTATCTATAATATCATTTGATGATATTTGTATACACTTACTTAAAAGAAATTAAAATAATGTATATTATGATTTTCGAACAAGTACAAACAACTATTTGGTGGTTTAAATGCATATTTCTAGCCATTTTTCAAAGGTGGACTATTCATTTTGAATGGGCAATAGGTCATAGGTTCGTTATTTCATTTCAGAAACATGCCATCTTCAAAAGAGTGCATTACTTGGAACCCATTTGATACAAAGGCAACATATTTAAAAATAATTAATACAAGTCAACATAACCTAATTATAATTACGCAAGTGGTGGAAATCCAAATATTAATTTTTGAGAGATATCATGTTGAAATAAACCCTAATTAACATTTTTCGAATGTTCTCTAGTAGTCTGGAAAAAACCATTCATTTAATTAATGTGGCCAAGCTATATAGGTGAATGCAAAGGCATTCTTTTTTTGGTCAATTATAGCAATCTTGCCACAATATTAATCTTTTTAAGAATGCCATTCCCATCCCCATCAAATTAATAAAAATAATAAAAAAAGTAAACTTAAAAATGATATAGCACTATCGCTAGCTGTAAAGTGTAAACATTTGCTGCATCATCATGTTATATTGTTAAAAAAACAAATATGAGAATATACAAAAAAAAGCCCAAAAAAGTTGGCTGCAATTGGCTCTATAATATATAGAAACGATATGTGTGCCACTGGCATTAAATAAGTAAAAGAGAATACAGGTTGAGCTTAAATTATTTGAAGGTCCATATGTATAATCTTATTTTTTAATTATAAAGGGAACAACTTGCTATCTCTCATCCATGCAATATTATTTCGTTATTTTAAAATCACGTGCTCCAGGAATATACACGCGTTATTACTTTATTATTAGTACGTAGAAATTTTCATGCATATATACAAGACACATCATGGGCCACATGCATGTACGGGTGATTCCATAACTATGTAGACGATAGACCTAACTTGTGAATAATGCTACTTTTTAATAATTACATGTTATGTTCAGCCAAAATAAAACTTCATGCTCGAATTGTTGGTATTTGTACTAAAGTATTATTTTTTTTATATTTTTGTTACTTTTATAATTTTATGTATCGATTTTTATCACTATCAAATGTAAAGTCTATAACAAGTTGTATTATAAGTCATAATTAATGCTAGTCATTTACAGAAGTTCCATCAAGTAATAATTAAAGCACTATATAATTCCAAATCATTGAAATAATTTGTACGATGGATGTAATAGAATTGACTATTTTACACAGAGAAGGATACATTCAAATGTAGGGTAGGCATAATGTTCATTCGAGTTCAATCATGAAATCATTATCCTCCAATTATTCATTAAATCATTTCAATGAAGGGAAGAATCAGAACTTAATTTATTTCTAGGTTTAAGGGACCACAAATTTGATTTTATTGTAAAACAATTAACTAGTTACCCTTATTGCTTGCACGGAATGCAGACATAGAGAATCAACCTTTGCTCAAAAGAGCCTTTTTATTTATACAACTTTTGTTAAGAGTAAGATAAGATGGTCTTGACACAAATTAATTAAATTAGTAATATAGAACAACAAATCAACTTGGTCAACATCGTTGAGGTTAAAAAGACAACCACATCTTCATTGGTTTTTTAAAAAATCTAATTGTAAATTTAAGATTCTTTTACTTTAGTAAACATCTATAGAGGGCCGAAAGAGCAAAAAATAAAAAGGAGGGGGCTTTAAAGCTCGGGAATTGATCAAATTTGTGTTGCTTCACTTTAATTGTACACCGATCTCTTTATAAATTAAAAGAGCCAAATGATATGGAACCAACTAAGATAAACGAAGCCCCTTGATCTCCGTAATTATGAATTTTCTTTAAAGAACCATACATGAATCATGTGAAGTAGGACAGTATAAAACAGTAATTACTTCTTTAATTCTATTTATAATTTAATTTCAACATATTTAATTTATTTGAAACTAAGAAAATCTTAAATCCTATGAACTCCCTCTTAAAATTTAATAATGTCCAACTTTACATTTACCACAAACTTTACTTAATAATAAATAAGAAGTAAAATTATATATTTACATAAAATATTTAATGATATAACCTGCAAATACGATAAAAAATTATTTCTCTACTTTATAAATAAGATAAGAGCAGTGTACTACGTATGTGTGTGAGAGAGAGACCGGGGCTGATATACAGTGTCTTTATCTCTATAGTAATCGTAGTACACTTGAATGAGTAGAATCAGGAAACAAGGTGCGTATCACTAGGTTGTTTACACCACACACACACACACATATATATAAGACTGTGTTAATATATACTGAAGAGAAACTTGAGGATCTAGCAAAAAAAAAAGAGTTTCTTCAAGTTGTTTTGTTGGTGCTATTGTTTGAAAAGTGTTGATCAGAGATCGTTTAGACTTTGTTACACACTTTGAAGGGACAGGTAAATTAGGAAAAGTGAAGCATACTTAATTTAAAGCTTTGTTTCCTTTTTTTAATAATGCTTTCATTTGCTGCATTTAGTTCTGATGGTTCTCTTTACAGAAAGCTTTGCCTTTTCTTCTCTTTCAGGTGGCAATATCTAATTAATTATATGTATAAATTATCTTATGTCATTTTCTGGGGAAGACAAGAGCTCATCACCTTGCCTCTTTTTCTGAGTTTAATTTTGACCCACATGACTTGTGTATTTGAATTATAGATGCAGCTTGATTCCTCCAATTTCAAGCTAAAACAGCCTGCTGTCTGAAATTATTTTCTTTTTGAAAGATGCAATTAATTAGAGGTTGAGGTCCCCATTTGTCGAAAGAAACAACAAATTAAAATGGAATCGTCTCTTTTTGCAGTTTATTCCCCATGTGGGTATTCATTTAGAAGATATTACTATCAGTTATGCACCTAATTATTAAGATATTTCTTCTTCCCATTTCTGTAAATTATCCGCGTAAATAAACTATAGATATAATTGAAAAGAGAGAGAGAGTGTTTGTGTGTCTGTGTACATTTTTTTAATTACAAATAGAAGCTTAACTAAACCGACCTATAGGTGTATGCGCATTTTAGTTTGTCTCTAAAGGTGAAATCAATTGTCTTAGACCATTTTTATTTCAATTCTTTACCATATATAACAATTTCGTACTACTTCATTTAGCAAAGTTCTAGCTAGATTGGTTTAATTGATATTCCCTTTCAGTATAATGATTGAACTTTATCGAAAAGGTAGATCAAAGCTCGGGAGAGGAAGCAATTTTTTCTTGCACATTCATATCAATGATGAACTTGTTACCTATCTACTCGTCAAGACTCTTAATTTTAGGCTTTATAATGTCCATACATCACTCATTTTCATCGAGAAAGGCCTGTATAGTTATATTAATAATCAAATCACTTAATTAATTACTCATTATTACCAATTAAATGTTCCAAAAACTGACTAGGCCGATAAGTGTGCTGTGTCTAGAACCCTTCAAAGTTATAGGTTTTTCAATACTTTTCATAAACAAAATTACCCATGAAATTTGCGGATATTCTTTATATACTCATTTAGATATTTATTCCACATACAAATTCAAAACACTATCTAATAGAAGGATCTTCAAAATCCCACTTCTTTGATAATCTTCTCTTTCTTTTTCCCAATAATCATGAGTACATTAATTGGGCCAAGATATCTCTTGTTCGAGAGAGAGAGAGAGAGAATACTCATAATAGAATGCTTAACTGACAACGTATTAATTAAACCGAGCATTAATTATAAAGCATCAAATTTCCACACCTTTTAGTCACACTTTCTAGTTAAATCACAACCATATATATGGATCGAAGTCTAACAAAAGTAAACTTAAAGAAAGGTTTCCTGCATTAAACTTTTCTCTGAACAATTAACACTAACACACTGCAACAACATTCTTATCCACGTTTATATCACCACAAAGGACAAAAACTCTGAAGAAAAAAATGTTCCCAGGCCCCAAGCTGATATGTACCATCCACCAATAAATTAGACTTCAAAGATCGTTAAAACCTACCCTCTCAAGCTTCTAGATATTCCGGATCGCTCATAATCTTTAAAAATAAATAAAAAAGTATCAAGTTCTGGCATATTCAAACACTACTAGAAAAATGCCATTCTATTTTCCATCGCTAAAACGAGGGTCACTAATATTTTTATCGCTAAATTGAAATTTTCTGATGAAAAATAACCATTTAGTGATAGATTTTTCCGTCGCTAAATGACATTTTTCTGGTAGTGAAAATATACTGTGTGAAGTTTAGGGGGAGGTACAGATCATCAATAAATTAAAGACTTTGTGTTGTTTACTCAATCAAAATTTTGGATAAAAATCTTTGATTACAACTTGAACTTGATCGATCATTGTATAAAAATCATTCATATCTTTGATTCAAGTATTTGTTGGTCCTGTATATTATTAAGTTTTATAGGAGCTTATGCTTGGACTTGTTCATTTCACAAAATTAACTTAAGCCACTTAGTTAGGATATTATCATGGTTTAATTTGTATACCCTTTATTTTCCTTAATTATTATTGTCAGATATATGAGACTTTTTTTAATTTTTTGTTATAACCTATATCAAATCACAACTTCATTTGTTTTTTGCCTGTGTTTGTCTATTTTTGAAGTTCAAAGGTCTCACGTCAAATAATCTTTTTATGTGGGGACAGCTGTTGGTTCAGCCTTTTCTTTTCCTTTCTAAACCTTTTGACTCTAATTCCACCTTAAGTCCTCATTTAGGTATACGGTTAACTTTTAAAACTATTTCACCAACATAACATAGACTGCTTGGTTAGGATATTGCCACATTTTTAACATGCTCTTCATTTTTGTTACAAAAAATTAATCAAACCAATCCATATGTCTTATACTTCTGTAAAAAAGCTACCTGGCTGTAATTTTTGCCTTGGCAGAGTTCATCCTCAAAGTTAAATTCATTTACAAAATCATCCCTGTGCACAAGTGGCATCAACACAATTAGGTCAAATCATGATGCGGCAAACAATTACATGTGTATGCAACAAAAAAGCTTACAATATTCATTTTTAGTCTGAATTTTCTGAGTCAAAATTCAGACTAAAAATGATGCGTGCACCTGCCATCTGTTTGCCGATCAACGGTGGAATAGAATCCTTTGTATGGTGGTGATAGATGAGAGGGGAAAACCAATCAAGTTGAATTTTTTGTATTAATGGGTAAATAATTTTGAATATTACAAATGTGAGACAAGCATGTAGACCCTTTGAGTGCACACAAATTAACATGATAGGATTTGACACTTGGCTTGCAAAACAGATCAAAGGGCGTTTATTAATTAATTTTGTTCGTATAGAGAGATTAATGTTACATGGTCATCGTCCCCGGCCGGCCGATTGCTGCAATATTATTCATTTCACCAGCTTTTGCTTTATTTGGTGCTTTAGGTCTCTGTGTACGTTGGTCACTTTTGTTTAGAGCTTTCAAGATAATCATGCCGTTGACAAAAAATGAAGAAGCAGCCCCTTTCACGTACGATTCACATATTGCAGAGAACCATTTATTCAAAAAGAATATATACTTCTGATGATGCATCGTTCTCTCAGTTCTCTTCTTTTCCATTCTTGCAGGCTTTTCAATCATTTCTGGGCTCTACATTTCGCTTTCCTGCAGCCTGCCCCACGATATTTCATCTGAATGCGATATATTCCACTAACAATCATGACAGTTTACTGTGCGGGTGTACGCATACACATAAATAAATTATATATAATAGACAACTATTTATTTATTTAGCAGAGAGCCGCCGAATTTAGAGGTGAAGAGTAAACAACCCACAATTAGTTATTCAAATTCATATTATGACTTATTTTGGGTTAAAGTATAAATTTGTTTTAAAAATTTCACTTAAGGACAATGTTATTCATTAACATTTTTAATAATAAAGGAAACATTGCTCTTTTTAGCACTTCTAGGATAATGGTGAACCAAAAAAACTTTTAGAACAATATTGTTCATGAGAAAAAATCTCGGGACAAATTTCCAAGTTAACCAAGCAGGAGGAGGACCTGGATATAAGTACAACGTGGGCCTTTTGAACCCTAATTAAGTTACATATATGGGCCTGAAAGATTGAAATTGGGCTTAAGCGGAAGTCTCAAATAGCGGAACATGATGTTCCTGATAGTAGACAGTTTTGTAGATTTGGGCTCATGGGCCCGATCAAGCCCATTCTCTTAACCGATATCGTATCACACAAAGTTCGCTTCTTGTCTTAGGTAAGAGAGAAAAGCAGGCCCACGGTTTTCTTTTGTAAATAAAGAAATAATGTCGTCTCAGTGGAAAAAAAATATTTGATAATCATAAGAGCATAGTCATGGGAAGAAAATATGAATATCGGCAAATTTCCATTGAAGTCCATCATATCGCATTGATTTTTGAGTTGGCTAGTAGTATGTAAATTAAGAAAATTAGAAATCAGATAAAGGTTTCTAAGATGGTAATGGTACAGCAAATTAAATGTGTGTTTGGCAACTCCGTTGGAATAAAGAAGTTATGGCTTCCGAGGTGATTTTATGGATTTAAAGATTGTTTTTATGAATTTCGAGATGATTTTATCTTGGTTTACGTGCACCACCGTTAGAAAAATGAGTTCCCAAACAAGCATTAAATTAATGAACAGTCCAATAACACTAAACATTATTCTTAATTTTCTCTTAGACGTGAGACTGTGAATTCAACTCTTTTTAACTGCGTTGAATATAATCTGTTGTCCAATTTTTTTTCTCCCTTTTTCGTGATATTTTTCTGGTTTTGATTGTTCACGTGTGAGTGGAATTCATGTACTAATAAATATAATTGGCGTTTTCATGTGCATAAAAACAAAGTCCTCCATTAATTATCCCACATGCTGCATGTAACTATATGTATATCTCCTCTTGAACACGATGATCTCTTGTCCAATCATAATAACCCAATGCACGAATTGCAACAATTAATTAATTAATTAATAATAGCAATATCAGTTCTAGTACCCCTCTCTCTCTCTCTCTCACAGATAGTTTTCAAAATGTATGGTTTCTACATTGCCAAGAGTTGCCTGCCCTGTCCTCAGCTTTTCCTGCTTTAATTTTTATCGTCGCATATATTAATGCACAGTACTTGTCCTCTCCTTTTCACTAAATGATGATGATAACAACAATGATAGTGGGATTTGTTGGAACTTAATTAGAACTAGAAGGGTGCATTAGTAAGATGATTAATTAGCTGTAAAATTTAATCATCATTAATAAATTAACCTAAACATGCAAATATATAAAAGGGCCTTAGAGTATGATTTTAATACGTGGGATAGTGTAAACTCTCACAATAAAAAAAAAATTGAATTTGAATTTCCCTCATTAAGATTCCCCATGAATTATATAGGGTTTGTTCATCGTCCTCAGTAACATGTTGATTAGTTGTTAATTGTTGTGAGAGAGCTTGTTGCTCTTTCATGAGCAAGGAATATATATAGTTTGTTCATTATCTTGTTTTCGTCACTCTATATTCTATCCAGTTTATATAGGATGAACATATTAAGATGCTTTATTGCTTTATTAGGTAGGCCCTAATAACTAACACATTCACAATGTTTTCTTTGAAAGCCTGACAAGAAAGTTATCAGGATTAAATTAAAAAAAGGAGGAAGGAAGGAAAGCTATTAAACTTAATAATTTCCCCCGTTATCATTAATCAGAAACGTAACATTAATGTTCTTATATGTTAGTCTAACATTCACAGCCCACATATGTTATGCATATACAGATAGCATATAGCCTACACATATACCAACCAATAGAAAAGAAAGAAAAATAAAATGTAAATACTTAACAGCTATAATGGCCCGCAGAACTTTTGAAGAGCTCAAACGCATTTTTAACAGCGTTTTTCTGTAAAACGGGATAATTTATTTTATATATTTGTTTCAACTTACGTAAAAGTACTTCTCTACCATATGAATCTAATGACTTAACAATAAGGAACAAACGAATTGAGGAGATAATTAGCTATGTGAGTTATTAATTATCATCGCAAAATCAGAATTAACAATTAACTAACTGTCGAAATTAGCCATCTTCTCTGATAGAGAACCCTTCCAACTGCCAGACACACTCCACTTATCGGAATTAACCGCCGACGGCAACCCGTTGCCGCACTTAGCCACCGTTCTCACGCTCTCGACCAGAGCCTCCGTGCGCGATTCCTGCGACAAGATATCCGACAGTTGCTCCGGGCTTATAACCAGCTTCACCTTCCAGACTCCGGAGCTATTATACCTCGGAACCACTTCGGCTTCCGACCCCATCTTGCCGCCGCTATGGCTGTTCTTGTCGTAAGTGAACATCCGGTACGGTGTCAAGTTGGCGGCTGACTCATCGACCTGTTTTCTGGCCACGCTCTTGCCGAAGGAAGACAGGCCGGAAGAAGTATCGAGAGGAAGAAGGTAGTAGATTTCACCGGGGACAAGCTCGTCTGAATGGAGCATGGGCTCAGAGAAGAAGCCAGGGCGGCTGCGGCGGAAGATGCCGTGGCCGGGAAACTCGTTGGTGATGCACTCGACGGTGATAGGAGCGTAAAGCTCCATGATACCTCCGTTGGAGGTGACGACCTTGACCATCATGTCGTCGCCATAGTTGAAGCCTTTG
>JANTPZ010005291.1:0-16281 GCA_025593235.1 Vachellia pachyceras
CCTTTTCTTTACTTTGGCTAGAGAGTACGTTGCGGACCACATTAATAATATAAATATTTTAAGAGAAATGAGAAATATCAGTGCAGGACCAAAAGGATAATTCATAGCCAAACACCAAAATTAACAAGCACAGAACCTTATGTTCTTCTTAATTTGTTCCTTTAACCATTAATAATTTCTTTCTTCTGTGGCCATCGGAAGGTTCCTTCGTTAATGCCCTTTAAACACACAAGTAATAATTCATCAACAGTTCTCCTGATTTTACAACCAAAGTTAAAAGTTTACTTCATCCGAAGAAATAACAACTTTAGGTAGAAAATTTTACTTCTAATATAATCTAATTAATAGTGAGCTTTAAATAAAGAAAAATTATGTTAAAATCTCTTAAAAATTGGTATTTACAACTTTCAGAATTCCTGTCCTAAAAAATTATTATTATGTACAATTTTCATAATTTCTCAACGTAATTGTTGACCCAATTTGAGCACTATTTTTCCCTTTGCATGTAAGATGATACTCTCTAAAATTATTTGGAGGCAAAAAAAAAACAAGAAGAAGAAGGACTCAAACCATAATGTGCTTGTTTGGTAACACTTATATATAGAAGAAAACGAAAAACCCTCAGAGGATGTCTGAATGTTTCGGTCACACACACACAAACCTTAATACTATTATGGTTAGTTAATATATTGGTGATAGGAAGATGTTTGGTTAAAGGGGAAAAATTAAAGAGAGAGAATGGTTACAATAGGGACAAGCGCGTGGTGTTAAGAATGATATATCTTAGGACTCTGCCTGGTTAACGACAAAGACGAAGTGGGATTTGGGTGTCTGATCTTTAAAATTTTCCAACGAGTAATGAGAATGCAAAAACCAGAGACAAGTTCTGAGAGGAAAGCCAACGCTCCCCAAAACTTGTATTTTATATTTCTCTCTATCTAATTTCAAACTCATTAATTATTAATCCACCAACCATCCACTTACTATCTCCGTATTATATTATGCTACCAATTAAGCCATTAATTAATTAAATTTTTTTTGGTAAATGAATTGATTCAGGCATCCATTCCAATCTTCGCGTACGTTTTAATATTTTATAATTATTAGATAACGACACTATCCTCAACTCACCACCTGAACTACCTTCGTCTTTGTCTTCTGCAAATTATTCACACTAGGGTTTCCTCCATGCTGGGTGGACTTATATATATATATTATATGTTAGTGTATGTAATTATATAATTTCATTGTATAAATGAAAATTATGACTCTTATAAGATTGATCAAAGTTCCGCTATGTAAACCTTTTCTTTTTTATGTTGATAAACTAATACACTTTTATCGACTGATAAATTATTTTGTTTATTATGTGTGGTGGTAGCTCTGATTTCTCGAAAACTGAGAAAAGCAGAAAAAAAGAGAGAAAGTGTGCTTCTTCTGTTCTGTGTTTCTTTGCTTCCTCCTTTATCTCTTCCAAATTGTTTTATGTGACTCATTATTGAGGCCAAGTGGGTCAATTATTCAACTTTTAACAGCTTTTCTTTACTTCTCTCCCTCTCCCTCTCCGAAAAAAAAAAAGATATATATGTACTTTGTCAACTCAATTATTAAAGTTATTGAAATGGACTCTTAATTTGATGGAGTACGTATTATAGAACTTTTGTTCTGGAATTACAATTCATGGTAATCGAATTTTTTTCTATTTAAAGAAAGGAGAAAAAAATGAAAGATGAAAAGGAAGATATGTCAACACATTTAACTCATTCCAACAATTTCAAGGTTCGATTTTTGGATAAAAAATATACATGTTTTGGTGCCTTTTGCAACATATAGATGACCATCAATTCAATATTCAATACATTTATATAACAAGTGGTAAGAATTTGTTCTATTGGTAAATCACTATTGAGTTAGCAACCCTAAAAAATTAAACTAAAAAAATAAGCTAATAAGGTGTGTAGATACAACCACAATCAAAATCAATAAGAACATGCGAACACTAAGCTTACTTACGTAGCTTGTAGTTATGAAACTATTTTATTATAAAAGGATGTGTGTGTATCCTTTTATTGGAAGAGATCATGAATGTTTTGAAATGTCACCGATATTTCCTTTCAATTGAAGCGTCTTATTTTAATGATATGTATTTATGATACAAAGTGGAAGCCTTAAGATGATATTTTTTTTTACCCTCAAATTCAGCTAACTTGTGGACTTATCTTTTTCTATGTTCATATTTACACCTACGATATGAAATTAGTACAAGTGGTAGGTCAAGTTTTACGTACAACTACTTAAGGATAAATCTCACAACTAGAAATTGAATAGTTAATATTGATTATATTGCACTCTTTTCGACATGCATGGATAAAATATTAAAGAAAGTCCGGTATTCATCAAATATGCAAGTCATATGATGTTATTGTTTGTTTGTATAAGAGAAACAAGTTGATAGGCTTAAATATAGGATCTTTTTTTTTTCTAAGCACATGCATTGATCATTTTACTATAAACATTTTTACTTGAGACATTGTCGACCAGTTGTTAGGGGTTAACCCTTTCCATTATACCTAACCAACGCTTATTGAACATATGAATTATTTTTACCCGATGGGAGAATGATATTTTCATTAAGATAAAAACTAAGAAATACAAAGACAAAAAAAATAAACCGTAAACCTAACAAAAAAAACCATTACAAAATACTTGCTCCTTCTAATTTAATGGCCAAAGAGCAACCATGAGAAAAACCATAGAAGCAAGAGCACCTACAGACACCCTAAATAGATAGCTATAAAAAATAAGAAAATGCTGGACATATTGTAAATTGGGTCACATTCAAGTTTTCATTTTCATTCAAGTTACCTAACAAAAGAATAAATCAACAAAAAAAAAATCAAATTGAACTTCCCCATATCCTAAAAATGAACAGATCCTGATTTGACGAAATCGACCAGCTTGTTGCAATTTATCTTTCAAAGAAAGAAAAAATCAAACCTATTTAGATCTTTGAATACCCTAGTAATCAATTAGAGAGGTTCAAAAATGTACATGAACGTAACCAAGTATATTGCATCGTGCCGACTTAATAAGTAACAAGGAATTATATTTAAGATGTAACTTAAGAAACTTCATGATGTTATTTTCGTCATAATTACCTTGATACAGATTGTCAACTTTGTGATTCAGGTTTCAAAACCTAATTGATCAGGGAAGCATGAAGTCTCAGTGATGTGAAAACGTAGCCTCAACAAATAAATAATATGGATAAGAAAGAAGCATTATGATAATTCGATTAGGTTGGGAAGATTTAGAGGAAGAGAACAAATAGAGATACGAATTTGTGGTTTTGAAATTGAAAAGTTTCCTTCAGTGAAAGGGAAAACTTAACGACCTGTTTATACAAGTTGTGTAATAGCTATATGGCAAACAAACTTTAGTGCGAATTAATCACTTTGCGAGATATTTAAAAGACTAACTTGTTCCTTTACTTTTCATTTCATTTTGCATCATTGTTTTCTGGATTCAACATTACCTTAATGATGTGATTTTTGAATGGTCTTGCTTAAAAACTTGTTATTTTCATAATTAGTTCTCTACACGACGTATCTTTTCATATTTGGAATTTATTGACTTTTTTTTGGCTTACTCTTTACTCTTTAATAGCTTTGACAACCTTTAAATTTTGTCCCCATTAATTAATGTGATACTAAACATATACAAAGTTAATAACACCAAAGCCAATGTTCCATTATGGCGCATATAATTAATTCAAATTAAACCAAATAATATTTAATCTGACTTAGTCCAATATTCATATAAAAAACATAAATTGATAATTAACCTTCTAAGATAGACTGTAATATGTAACAAATATTTTCTTAGATTTACTTTACCAGCAATTATTCGAGTATCCTCTTTTTGAGTTCTTGCCAAAATAGAGGGGGGCAAAGGATAATACTGGATAAACAGTTTTTTTATTTTATTTTTGGGGACGAGAAACAGATAGGTAATGAAAATTCTGCAAATAACAATAAAAAGTAAATCCGAAGTTGACTTAGCTTGCAGCTAGATTTGCGGGCTCGTGAAATAAAGGGAAATGAAGATCATGTCTCTTTCGGAATCAAAATGTATAAGTTTATATACTATTACAGTATATTATGATAAAAAAACAAAATAGAAAGGCATATATAACTAAATAACAAGTTCTCCAAAAAAAAATAATTTGATGCCCATTCAACCCCCTAATCATTGCGCTTTGACTCTCAAAATTCTCTGATATATATAATCGCACCAATATTCATTTAAATATAAATTAAAATTATGTCCAGTTTCGCACATATATATGTAGTAGTGGCTGAGAATGTTTTATTATGTACCTTAAGATTTTCAGTTAATTAACAGAAAATCACTCCGGTAAAAGTAATTACCGTCACATATATAGAAAAATCAAAAGCTTTGGATATATAAAAAGGTAAAAAATCAAGAGCTTTATATGGTAAAGGACCAATTAAGGTCAGATTCCGTTAATTCCTTCATTAGGTCCGACACGCATTGAATAAATTACCTTTTCTAACTATGCTTCAACTAAGATTTGATCACAAAGCTAGCGACTAAAATTGATTATTTGATCGCTTTTTCTGGTTTGATTATCGTTTTTAGAAAATAATTTCGCATATTTATCTTCTTCTTCAGTGTTAGGATTAATTGAAGGTGGTATATTCCCATCAACTTTTTTCGGAGAAAAGTTCCACCAGAAGGTCTATAGACCTATATATATATATATTTCTATGAGCAAGTCCCCATCCTAGCCAGCCAACCCAACCATCTCATTATTATCCCATTGGCTTTGTTAATAATTTGTAATTACTTCCGCAGCCAAAACTCTATCATTATTTGAGTTCATTTTATATGGCTATGAATATACAGATAGGTAGTGATGATGAAGGTCAGGAATAATTTAACAATAAAACATTATGAAGTATTTATGAAAAAAAAATTATTCACATATAAGGAAAAAAAATAAGTGTATGGCATATTTCTAATGTTGTCAATTTTTTTTATTAAACCTACCTTTTTTGATACCCTCTCAACAATAGTCAAGAGAAATTAAGGAGGTTGAGAAAGATGACTAGAGTGTTTTAAAAAAAATCAATATTAACTACAGTAACTCATACGCATCCTTGATATAATCAAAATAGATTATATATTTAGATGGGAGAGGGAATGTTACATTTGGGGTGTTTGGCAAATCTTCTGAACACCCCCAAAAGCACGTTCAACAGTGTTTTTCCGTAAAACAAGATAATTTCTTTCACACATTTACCTCGTAAATGGTAAAAGCGCTTCTTCACCGCTTTCCCAAACGGAACTTGATGATCCTTTAAGAGTATAGCTTGCTTCTCAAGTTACATCTAGTTCTCCTCCAACTTTTATTTTGTCAGTAAAATCATCAAACTGATCAGAAAGCGAGTATAAATGTTAAAACAATAAAATTATCATGTATGATCATTCAACCAAACTTCAAGAAAGTTTTCTTGGTAAAAAAGGAGACAAACAATGGTTCCTCTTAATTTTATCGATATATTTAAGTATTCTCACGTACGGAAGAGGAATGCATATGTTGTCAAAGACATTAGACAAATAAAAACAATAATAAAAATCAAAGATTAGGATATGATGAGACCCATATAGCCAGGACACCCAAACTCAGGACCGTTGATCAAGAAATCTAAAGAGGAAAACTTTAAGAAAGGTTAACTTAGTTTAGCCAAGATAAAAATTAATAAATGATACAAGTGAATAAATGTGAAGAAAAGAGAGAGAGCTAGACAAGATAACTATTAATTGAATAATTAAGAGAATAATCAATCACATATAGTTGATTATTGTGAAAGGTCATCTTTTAAAATTCTAATAATCACAGTGGGCAACATGACGCATTCACATCACGATGGTTCACCAAAGAGGAAGCCAAACTGGGTAGAGGGTTTCGCCGACAAACTTCACATTTACAACTGGCTATCATGAATTAATCAATCAATTAACAATTACCCCTTTAATTTAATATCTTTAACACTCACAATAATATCCCTCCTAGGAAGAACTATGTCACAAGCCGTGAATTTATTTCCAGGTGTCGCTGTTGATTGCTTTATATTGCCAGCAAAAGATCCTTTACTGATAGTTAAATAACAATTTCATCAGTTCCAATATACACTTAACTGAGAACGTAAAATGGCTTTATATAGTACCACTCTAGTATAAGTTTGGTTTACCTAATTCACACATGCCAAGAAAAGTTAGTTACTTCATCAACTATGTGCTTGCTTGGAAACACCGTTTCCCAAAAAGTCCACACATTCCAATATAAAACCATCTCGAAATCTGTAAAAATTATCTCGAAATTTATGAAAACCATCTTGAAATCCATAAAATCATTTTGAAATCCGTAAAATACCTCAAAATCTGTAAACTGCTTTCTCCCAACGGACTTCTCAAACACACCCTATGTTTCAAATTGATAAAAAATTTTAAATTTACCATCATTCATATGAATGGGTATTAAAAAATATTTAATACAATATGTTTTATCTCTTTCTTTTCTCTCTACATGTATAAGTGATTCTCAAAGCTTTCTCTCATATTCTTATAACATTTAACCGGGGGAAAATTGTAACACTGTAATGAATTACTCTCTTGGTGGACTTACAGCAAGGAACCAATTTTTTCCCCCAAACTGGACTTGTAAACATATAGTACCTATGCAATGATATAAATAGTGGTTGGTTATAGTGCTTTCGGATTTGGAGAGAGTTTCTCTATTTACGTGTGTATGTGGCTGTGGGTGGGTTTTCTGGTGTCAAAGAGGGATTAAGTGTTGCAGCATTGGTGATTAGAAGGGATAATTAAGAGAGTGATAAGTGTGAAATTAAGAGTAGGGGGAGAGGGAGAGAGAGTTAATTAATGACGGTAGGTGAGGGTGGGGCCAAGAGTGTGCAATGTGCGGGCGAGGTGTTACATCTAAATCAAAACCGAAGCACATTCAATAATTCTAATTCGGAGATGCCTTCAAACCCCTTTTTTAGCTTTAGAAGAAGCCTCTTTCTCTTTTTTGAAAAAACATGCAAGGCCAAAAATGAATCATATCTCTCTCTGTCCTTCACTCATATGAATATAAATATATATATATATATTGATTTGATTAAAAGGTGCGAGAAAAGGTTATCGCCTTTCTTTGAAATTTTAAATCAAATCACTTCATGTATACTATTATATATTTCAATCCAAATTAATTATTAGTTAGACACGCTTTGAATTTGAATTAATACAGTAATTAATACACTTGCATACATATTAAGCTAGATATTCCCTTTCGCTAACATCCAGGCAATAGCAAAACATGAGCATTGACTTCAGACAACTCGATCTTACCCTACTTTTACTTTAATCTAGCCAATTCAATCACACATTACTTTTTTTGCTAAAATTGTTCGGATTTACTTAATCACTTTCTCTTTTCCTGCTTGGATGAATCCATCTAATTTCTGTGTAGCTATATATATAGGTAGCAAGGTACATTTTTGTTCCTATATATATTTATATATATAATTGACTCTATCATAAGAAAAAGTTTCATGTGTGATATATTATTAATTCCTAAGGATTCCTCAATCATTTGAGGTTTCTGATTAGACAGCGTCATCACACAGGATGGTCCTAAAAAAAGTTCACAGAACACAGAAAAGCAAGCTCCATCTATTATATAGCATCCTTTGCCTCTCTCTTTATGAACACAGTTTTATTTTTTCTTCTTCACAACTTTTCAATGATCATGGAGGATTCCCACGACAAAGTCTTCAATAAGAGAGAGCAAAAAGATGATGAGGTGCCTTTTTTAAAAAAACTTTGAAGATCCATACAAGTCATTGTGTGCACAAAATCAATATAATGTAATTCACAGCTCTTCATGGGCCCTTTGTGTCTCCAATATATCTAATTCATGACTTCTAAATTATGTATTACTATTATTCATCGTGTTATCTACAATCTTTAACTATGCGGTAAAACAATAATGCTCTCCCCAGCAGCATGGAAATTTCTAAAGTAGCTCTATATGTTTGGAAGCCAAAAAAAGAAAAATTTGTTTTTGAAATTATTTAAATTTAAGTCATCATGCATGGACATTAAAGAAATGGTTCAAATGCTCATCGTTCCTTTGAATTAATTATAAGTGGATATAATGTTCTCTAATCTTCATTATCTAGCCATTAATTAGTAATTCTTTTAACTTTTAAAAGGTTAAGTTGCATCCAATACTTAAAATATTATTTTCAACATTATTCAATATTAAAAATAATTTTTGATGTAATTAGCACTCCAAAATTTTTTGTTCAGCAATATTCAATATACAAATAATTTTCGGTGCAATTACTTTCCCCTTGAAGTATTTTCTTTATACTAATCAACATCCTAAACTTGAGATAGTAAGTGCAATAGAAAAATTACTTTAAGATGTTAAATACACCAAAAATCACTTTGAGATACTGAGTATTACTAAAAAAATATATTCTAAGATGTTGAATACATAAAAAATATAAGATACTGAGTGAAAATGAAAAAAAAAAATTGAAGATGTTAAATTTGTGACTTAACCAATTTTTAAATTTTATTAACATGAATTAATTTGGAGTATGTGAATCAGTTAATTAACTTAGGTGATATTGATCTGATTTCACCTTCCAATTAAATGATATCTTCTTGAACTTTCGGACGGGTTCAAATTAGTAATTTTGCCAACGTGTCATGCATCTACACTATCAATAGTGCATAAAAGACTCAATAATGGGTTTTTGCTCATAATCTGAAATTGAGATTTATTCTCAAGAATTATGAAATGTGAAAGAATTATTGGCAATATGCTATGAAGTTGAGAAAGTTGTGGAATCTGGCGACTCCACGTAACGTCATAGTAATCTCAAGCAAGCCAAGAACTTCGGTTTGACTTTGCAAAGAACATGTGACATGTTGGTTGTGTTGTTTAAACGTTATGCGTTTATCAGCTAAACTATTCGCTTAAGACATTAATTGTTCGATTATAAGTACAAGGAAAGCATTAATATATATATATACAGGCTAAATATTTAGGATTTATTAGAAAATCCATTGCTGAAAGGCTATTTTCCATCAGAAAATTTTCATTTAGCGATGAAAAATATTAGCGACCCTTATTTTAGCGACAGAAAATAGTCATTTAACGATGGAAAATGACATTTTTCTAGTATTATTATCTAGCTTTAATATTACAAATCAAAGCATATATAGCCACAATACATATGCACAAAGCATTAATAATAATCCAACCACATGAACAAATGCATAATTGAATCAACACTACCTCCAATCTCCTAAATATATGAGTTAGATAAGAGATTTATTTTAGTGATAAATATAAGACATCATATCAATCCACTTTATCCACCAAATATATAATTTTTTTCAAAGCATTCTATTGATTGCACATATTAAAAGGTTTTTTAATCAAGGGGCTGGTATTAAAAAAGGCGGTTTACAAAAAAAGTAGTTACTTAATATTCTTAATATAAAACAATTAACTAATCTATTTTCTATATTAACAACTGAAGGTAATACAACATTATTAAAAACCCATAAACATTGTTGATGATTATCATGATTAACATTATTACTAGGATACAAGAGAGACATACTGAAGTGGGATTTATCAATGCGAAGGGAACGATGGGACATGCTTGAGCAGAAGCAAACAATAAACCAAAAAACAGAATAAAACAAGTGACTTAAATTACAAAATTAAAAGGGTTGGTGTGTGTGTGTGTGTGTGTGTGTGTGTGTGAAGGCACATATGTTTTTTTTATCCACGTATATATAATTAGAGTGTGTGTGTGTGTGTGTGTGTGTGTATGCAAGCTTTTCTGAAGCAACAAGTAGTGGTGACGGGTGAAGATTTTGATTTTGTTATAAGGACATATCGCATTGTCGTCCTCGTCGTCGTTTCTCATCACGGGCTCCCTGTACTTGTTTGAATTATATATAATGATTAAGTCTAAAGCAAATGTTTCATTAATTTATTAATATACAAGACCACGTTTAATTAACCGAATATTATTAATAGTTAAGTAGTAGTGAGCTTGAATTAATCATAATTAATTTCATTAATCAGTATTATACAAGACTGAGGAAATATTATAACTAGTCATCCCCACAATTGACAGGAAAAGGACATGTAACAATAATTCACTTGACTTGGCGGGGACAAGGTCACCATTACTATACCTTCTAATTAATTTAGGACTTTGAGAATTGTCATTGCTTTGACCATCAAGAGTGACCTACCATGTATGTGTCTTCATGTTGGTTACAACTTCGTTTTATTTTAATTAATGAACCAAATAAATATGCAAGAAATTAGCGGAATATAATGCTAATTATTTTCCATTAATGACTTCATCAACCCCTTCATATATATATATATATATATATATAGGAATCGTTAGCCTGTCGTTCGTCTGAACTAACTATATATCGACTTGTTCTAATTTCATATATGTATAATGCTCTAAAGTCAAATTGTACGTGTATATATAGATAAAACATTTGAAGGTCGATTACGTGATCACATCAAAGAATTAATAAGCTGCCCAAAACGCATGGCTAGTTCAATTCCTTGCGCAATAAATATTAAAACTTTCAAGTTAATTAAAGAATATATTCTGAACATTGCAGTAATCAATTATTTTTAAGGATCAATACTTCTTTGAGATTTTCAGAGACATACTGCTAAGTTTAGAAAAAAAAATTTCAAAAAAAATATTTTAAGCCATTTTTAAAAAAAATGGTGATTATTGTTTAAAGTTAGGAAAAAATATTATTGTAAAACTTGCAATATTTGCTTATTGAAAATCATTATAATCATAATTTTTAATTTTCTAATTTGATTCATTAGATGCCCTTTCTCCAGAATAAATATTAAAGGTGATTTTTTTGGCCAAACTTAAAATCGCAACATCTTTTCCATACGGAAAGCTTGTAGCCTAAAGTGGAAATATGGCGAATACCCATTACCTAATTAGATAGATAATGGGCTTATTTCCAAAGCCTAGTCCAATCTCAGCTACTTAGTACGGTAAGAACGTTATAGGAAAAAAAAATTGTTTCCCGCCCGGTTTCTGGAGTTTCGCCCCAACTAATCCAGACCCGCCACATCGCTCACTTGGAAATGTTGGGTAAGTCTTCCAATGGTGGCTTCTGTATACACAAAGACTCAAATTCGAGACTTTGCTTAAGTTGGAACAATCCGCTTACCACTTGATCGAACCAACCTTTAGTAACATTATAGGAAAAATTGCAGTGCTACATCTGCAAATCAATTATTAAGAAGACTCGATAAAATATTTCACACAAATTTACATATGAAATAATGAGTACTCGCTATTTGCAATGGTTCTTAGGAATCAAAAAAATGAATTTGAAATTAATTTCTACGTGGAAATCATTTCCATCAGAATAAGTCATTTCAATTCCATTCTATAACATATGGAAATTAGATGGGTTCTATGGAACCCATATTTTTCAAACTAAAATACTCTTAGCTATGAATTTTTTAACTCAGGGTAAAATGGACATGTTATATATTAAATATGTTTTTAAATAGAAAATTATATATCATTTCTATCATTATACCAAACAATATGTTTTTAAACCTCTTGCACTTAACACACTTAGAGCTATCCATTCCATCACGCAAGAGTGTGTGTGTGTGTGAAGAAACATTAAACACACCCATTATCTTTTTTTACTTATTTCGGACGTCGAACTTACCATATAACACCATAAATCCATAATAATCCTTAGATTCTGAAGCTAGTTTATGAATGTAACCAAATGATCTTATTTGTGAATTTCACTGAGCAGGCGTGAGTCGCAAATCATGTGCGTACGTAGAAATTCATAATTTAGTAAATCAATGTTTGAATAACTGTTAAAAAAAGTAGTCACATTTAATATTCGATCAGACACACATACTTAAAAAACAAGAAAATAGAAAGAGAATATAGATTTAAATCTTCCCTAATTTTTTGGGGTCTTACCACTAACACTAAAACATTACTCTGCCTGTTTTGCCTTTTTTTTATTATAAATAATAAATAACTGAATTATGTTTTTTGAAATGTTGGTTGTAATTACTTGGAGAGGATGAAATATATGCAATGCAATTTTTTTAAAAAAAAATACCCTTATTTATTATATGAAGAGAGGGAACAGTTGATGGAGAGAGAGGGAGTGAGAGTAAATATGAGTTATTCAACGAGGGGTAAAATGGGCAAATAACAAAAAAATCAGATAGCCACTAAGTATTTTTTAATAAAAGGAAATATGTCATTCCCACGAAACGTCTCTTATAATAAAGATTAAAGAACCAAGGGAGTACCTTTATTATGAGGAAGAGAATGGAAATAGAACTTACAAATCATAATCTGTTTGAACTACAAGCCCAATTGGCGTTTAGTGGCTGGGATGTTTTGAAAAGCAACATTTAAAAAAAAAATTGAACCTTCTCCAATTTTTGGGCAATAGCTGAAAGCCCAATAAGTTAGATGGGCTTCACCAATAATTTGTTCCAATCCAAATATACAATCCATTTTGTACCAAAAAAATATAAACAATCCAGTACATATCAATGATACTCCGTACACTAGAAAGGTTTAGTTTCTGTGAATTGAGATTCAAATCTTCACGGAAAGATATGCTCTTAAATAATAAATATTTATACTTATTGGTAAAAAAATAAGAAATATTTATACTTAGCAACAACAAAAAATAAAGTTCATGACTATAAAAATAATTGAAGATGTAGTGGTAAATGCAACATTTGCCCCTAAGTTTGGTCTATTCATGGAAACAACCGAACGCATAATATGCGCCAATGACAGTCAATATTGGTCTTCACATTAACATGTACGACCAATTAAATAAGAAAACAAAGAAGTGAAAAATACCCTTATATAAAATTTACATCTCGAATGCCAATGGTCACGATCACTTCGTCCATTGCCACGAAGCATCTGAATATTCAAATTATTTTTTAAAAAAAGAGAAATAATTAAACTTTTACTATTATTGAATGTGAGTGTCTACACTACAAAGTGCCAGCATGCTGAGGGGTTTTTTTGCCAGAGAAAAAAAGTAGAAATTATATTTATAATATCTGGAATGAGAAGTACTGTCACAATAGGATTGAGAGCTTGTTTGGATGTAAGGTTGAAAATAACTTTTACAGATTTCGAGGTAAAACCTAGATTTTGGAAAATAGCTTTTACAGATTTCGAGGCAAAACCCAGGTTTTGAAAAGTGATTTATATTTGGGAAATTATTAGTTTTTAACGATTCCGAGGCAAAAAAGTAGGTAGGAAAGAGGAAAATATGAAAGAGAAAGAAAGAAAAAGTAGGAAAGAGAAAAGAGGAAAAAGTAGAAAAGAGAAAACCTAAGTTTCGAACTGAGATTTTGTAACCAAAATAACTTTCGGGAAAAAAATTTTTACTTGGACAAAATCTCAGTTTTGAGGTAAAACCTAGGTTTTGAAACCAAACCTGAATTCTAGAATTAGTTGCCAAACAAACCCTTATTCGAAATTAATTTTTTTTGTAGACTGAAGTCTTTTGCAGGTAATTTTTTTTTTTTGGTTCAACTCTCAAGAAATTTGGTTCAACAGGTAATTTTTTATAATGGAGAGTATAGCCTGTTTGACCAGTCAATGGAAGTTAGGGTTTTGGAGCAGATTAGCAAGACAGTAAGTGGATGGATGTACGTACCATTTCTATTTATCTGTTTCTACTTTTGAATTAAATATGCATTTGAGTTTTACTGTCTCACCCCACATGCTATTGTCTCCCATTGATTGATTCCCTTAATTTTTTTTTTAAAATGCAAATAAATTCATCCCTACATTTTGAAAAGAAAACTCCCTTTATTTTATGGAGAATTCTCATCATGTTATTTCCCTTACTCATAACATATCCTAATTTTAGTACTTGTTTGATTTACACTATGAAATTACGTTGTATATAAATCGAGATAAAACATTTTTCGCATACTTATATCAGTTTACGTAAAATCACTTTCTCAATAGATTCTTACACACGTTAATGCACATTTAAATAAATACTCCCTCAAGCGACCAATAGCATAAGCTAGTTGGTGTTGGATTTAGTTAGAAATATAAGATCAATTCATTTTATTTCCTATATTTTTCATTTTCTTCAAGTTAATTTATATAATTTATAAATGGACATAAAATATAATATTGCTCATGAGTATTTTATGAAGGTCGTGCCACATTTGTTCAAATACACAAATTTATTTCATTTATTTAATATCTCAAATTAGTTAATCTAACTTATGGTAAAGGACAAGAGGAGTATTAAAATAACATTCATAATATATTCCTTTTTAAGTAAAATCATAATATATTCATATCAACATTATACTCCCTTTGATCTATATCATAGAGAGCCTTTTAAAAAAGATTCTTTGATCCTTAACATAATTCACTTCAAAAGTCATCAATGCTTATTTGCTAAATTTACTCTTATAATTAATGTTTAAATTTATCTCTTTATATTCTTGCTTGGCTTTCAAAACTTCATTAATAGGGATAATGAAAATTTTATTAATTTAAGACAAATTTTACAAGTCAATCATCATTCTTTAATTTGTACAAATTAGTTTAAAACATCTTATAATACAAGTCAAAGAGAGTGATTAGAAATTTGTTCTATCCTAAATATAAGATGAAAGCAAGTTTCGCAACTACATATTTCATTTGGGATGAGGTAAAGCATTGGTTTGAATGACCAATGAGAAATGTGTTGAGTTAATATCTCATAACGTAAAGAATTAAAATTCAAAACCTTATAAAAATGATAGAATATATTTAATGTTCGATAGTATATTAAAAAATTATCTTCAATAAGATGATATAAGTACGATAAACAATTAGGATGATTGGGGTGAGAGGCATAATTATATAGGGTGTTTGGGAGAGTTTTTTTTCACTTCTTTTTTTTTCATGTTGTATATAAATCGAGACAAAACTCTTCTCACATACTTACATCAACTTACGTAAAATCACTTTTTCAACCAATTCTTAAACGGGCACGCATACATGTGGCCATGAGAGAGCCTCTCAGTTCCCTCAACTTGCTTTTATGCTTCACCCTCTAAAGTATCTTTCCACATAGACCCCCACCTCTTCCTTGCCCCTCTCAATTATTCCCCCCGTCCTGTCCTATCCTCTTCCTCACACCCATTATCATCTCATAATTAGCTCATCTTACATTTCAAATATGACTAGACTTAATTTCACATGATAGAAAAATGTTAAAAAAGTAACAGAAATTGAATTTAAGAGTTTAAATAGAAATATTCATAAATTACCAACATGCTCAGTCTCATCTCAGGGTTTTAACAGTTTAAATATAAAGTCTCAAATTTAAGCTGAGTTGCTTGAATGTAAAAAAAGAAAAAAAAAAGGAAATTTGCAATCAAATTCCAAATAAGAGAATTAATGAATAAAAGGTCCAAAAAATTCATAAAATTACCATAAGGTCCCAGGAGTAGCATTCGTTAACAACTTTAACAACCTTGGCTCTGTTTGGATAGCCCGTTAGGAAAACGGACACAGATTCTGAGGTAGTTTATGTGAGAGGAAAAGTGTCTCGGTAAGCGCACCCGTTGTGCAAACGGACTTACCAAACGGAGCTCTTATCAGCCTTCGTTAACAACTTTAACAGTTACTTTTGAAATCTTATGGTAATTTTATGAATCTTTAGGGCATTTTGTTCATTAATTCTCCTATTTAGAATTTCATTGTAAATTTTAAAAAAATGTAGTAGCTACTCCAATTGACTAAACATGGTTCAAATATAATAATTCATTGATTTAAGATGCCTTGAGGTTCCCTGTAATGACAATAACATGATAGAATATAAAAATGCCCAACCGATCATATTTACAAGTTATTTTTAGATTTTAGCATGTTTCATGTAAATTAAGGTAAGCCTTACATTTCATTAACTCTTACTTAAAATTTAACAGCCTTCTAATTTTATTTCTTTTTAATATCCACTGCTATATTGTGATATTGATGTAAGAATTTATTGAGATAATTTATAAAAGTAGAAAATAATAGTTTGACGGAGGATACCATACACATTTATTTTGATGGGTTTAAATATAATTTA
>JANTPZ010005292.1:0-17734 GCA_025593235.1 Vachellia pachyceras
TGATTTCTTCTCTTCATGATTATTATTGTCATCATGCAGTAGTATGAGCTTCCAGAAAGGCGTTGAATTCTTCTCTTGCCTTTCGCAATCGAGGAGTAATGCAAGTCGACGATGCCGGAGAAGCTGGAGAAGACGAAGTTGAAAATCGAACATGACGAGGCGATGCATCTGACTTTCTGCCGCCGCAGTTGTTGCCTCTGGCGGAACCATTCTTGAGCACTCATTTGATGTCCTTATTATCTAGCACGAAAGCCGCCGCCACTGGCGAATGCGCATCCTCGCCGCCGGCACCACATCTGATCAACTCCGACGGCAGATCGAAATAGGAACTCACGGAGTCGTTTCCTTCCACCTGATCCAATATTACTGGGTTTATGGCCCTGGGTGATGGAGCCCAGGAACCACACTCAAATTTCTCCAGAGAAACTGTTCTCGATATCACACCATCTATACCTAAAGAATATGATTCTTCCTTTTTAGTTCTGATTGGCTTGGCCTTCCCAAATCCTGGAATGTACAGACAGCTGCATTTGAATCCTTTATCTGCAGGAGGACGAGGAGGATCAGCGTTCTTGCGGGTAGTAATACAATTACTTCTAGGACTTTCTTTCATGGCTTCAGGTTCTGTGAAGCTACCATGATGATGATGATGATGAATATTGGTGGCATCGTGTTTAATTATGGACCAAAGATCAAACTCATCTGAGGGTGGGCATGCTCTTCCTTCACCACAAGACTTGCTTTTCTGTAAGTAAGATCCTGCAGTGCGTGGTGGGGATTGATCTAGGTTCTCAACTCTGGATTTCTTCTTGGACAGAATGGAAGCCAAGCGAGGTGAGGAGGTGGTGGAATTGAGTTGGCTGATGCTCAAGAACTTGGACCTCGGAGGCTGTAATGGTGGTGGAACTATATTAGCGGCTGCTTCTTGCTGTTTGAGGGACAAAGGATCCACTGCGATCTGCTTCTCTTGTTTTTGCAGGCTTTCTCTGATCATAGTTATTGCAGAAGTATGATGAAGAAGAAGATGATCCTCAGTTGTGAGTGTAGTGGCGTGTTTTCTGATGATGGGAATTGGGGTATCAGAAAACTGAAGCGCCATGGGAATCAAGTTTACGAGAAGAAAGACGGCTGCAACACTATTTATAGACGAGAGGAGGCCGAGAAAGTGAACGCACGTCCATGCACGTCTCAAACGAATCATCGTGGTGACCATCTTCTATCTCTAACGTATTTATGCATACATGACTTTTTGTCCTTCACTGACTTCTCACATAAATAAACACTTTTTGTTAAAGAACTATAAATGTAAATATCATTCTCGCTAGGGCCCCTTTTGAATTAGTTTTAAGTAATTTATGATAGTTAAATCATTAAATATACCTTAAATTTGTTAAATTTTTCAATGTTACCCTTACTTAAACTCCCTTTTTTTTTACATTTACAAATCATTTTTATCTCTCCCCTCCTCTTCCTCTATTCTCATTTAAAATTAAATAATGGTAAAATTATAAAACAATCATTAATTTTCTTTAAATAAACTTATATTTAGGATGAAAAGCTACTTTTGGACTTGTAACAAGCACTCAGGGACCCCAAAGGAAGTTTGAGCTGAAAACCTCTTTAAGTCTTAACATACATATATACGAATTTCATTTCATATTTAATATAATATTCAATTAATTTTTTAGGAACATTAATGAGAAGTTAAATAAACTAATATATTTATCATCTTTTCCTTAAACTAATTTATATTATTTGTAAACTAATATATAATTTAAGGATATATAAAAGTATTTTAGAGAGAGTGTGTAAATAATATAATCTAAAGTGGTTTATTAAAGACTGGATCTAGTATATATTATTAGCACAAATACTAACAAATATACTAATTGGAATGCTTGACTTGTATTTAGTTGTATAAATAACCAACCAGGCACATTATTTTCGTATATTATACCAAGATTAAGAAAGGAAAACCAATGGGTTCACACATTATTTTCGTATATTGCACTTGCTATACAACTTGTTAACACTGAACCGCAAAGGCACCGGAGAACCAATGGGTTATTAAATAAGCCAATCTGAATTAGCTATTAAATAATAACTGCAATATACTAATAATGGGCAGCGCATGCGCATGATAAAATAACGCTTAATATGTCCATAGAAATTAAAAATGATGCAAAAGATAAAATATTAAGTGGCCGGCATCAATCAAATAGAAATATCCAAACGTGGATGTAAGATACGCAGATGATTTCGATTGATAAATCGTGTTCATAACAATTCCTACTGGAGAGAGTTGAAAAACAAAATCAGAACTACAGATATTCCTATAATTATGGGAAAAGCTGTCACCAAATATAGCGCTCCATAACCCTGCAGGATAAAGAACCTCCTCAATAGAAAACCTCAAATCCTTTGGAAAAAGAAAATGATTCTACAATTGATAATGACATCTAACAACTCCTTGTGGTGCCCCCACAAATTTGGACTGTTCATAGCCCACAAGGTCTTGTCTCCTCCCATTAATTACTGCATGTTCATAAGCCAAACAATGTATTGTGAAGGTACAATAATGGAGGGAGGGTAAAATTATCTGCAGATGTTAAATAAACCTATACCACCTCCACCCTCTTAAATAAAGGAGTCAGACATGTAATTTACTTTGGTCTTAAATACAACGCTTCAATCAACTTTACTTCCTAAATTTATAATGTTTCCCCCAAAATTATCCTTAATGATTGCAAATGTTAAGCGGTTTTTATTAAGGATAATTTCGATGCATGTGACTGCAGAGGGTATGTTTGGAAAACTAACACATATTTGTTACTAATAACGAATTTAACTAATTTCTTTAATATCTGAAAACTAATTATATAACTTATATATTAAGAACTGGAAGTAATAGCTGTACTAAACCTTCATGAATTTATAGACACAGCATTGTAACTCAGACCTGGAATCAATTATCGTTCATCACAGAGGCCAGGCAAACAAAAGAATAGCAAAATATATTGGAAGGCAAGGAACTGACCACAGCAGGGGGTACTTCTGAGTCATCAGTGCCAGTAGTAGTTTCTTCAATTTCAGCAGCTGAATCCCAATCAATATTCAGTCTCTTTGCAGCTTCTTTGGGATTGATTCCGGTGTCAGTGGCTTTTGCATAGAGGGATTTGCCAGGCTTTGCCTTCGGTGCTTCGACCTAGACATTTTTTTTTCACAGGGAAAAATATAGTAATTACTTGTTAAAATCAACAGAATAAGAAACCAGAGGAAGAATTATCTTTATGATTCCAAGTCAGTCACCGATGTATAATAGCCGCAAATAGGTATTTTTCACACGTAACTACATCATTTGAGAGACATCTGATTCTACATACCGACGTATCTAGAAGTACAAGCAAGATACCCAACAAGCATGTGTTTTCTACATCTAAATTAGTTTGGTAATGTAACCCAAAAAATTTATTTTTTTTGAAATTGTAATTGGTCAAGTTAAACCTACTTTTCTTTACAGCGAAGTGCAAACTAAACATACCACATTCTCAACTTAATTTCCGCTTAATGTTGCCAATTTTGACTGTGCTGGAAATGCATAAAAGAGAAATTGGCGATACAAGTAACCAGACACAGGCCATGGCCATGCTAACGGAAATATACAGGGAAAGGTGCAAATTCATTCCACATTTGCGATAATAGAAAGAAATATATATGCTATCAAGGAAAGGTAGCGTGACCACTGGGCCATATTAAGATACAAAGGAGTTGGTATCTTGAAAAGCTTTGATTTGGTAGAAGCTCAATTTTCATCATTAAAAAAAATTGTTTTATTGATGTTATTTTAAAACACATTGGAAATATCAACCACCTCCATTTTACAGGACATTTTGGAATCACATGGCTCAGCTTAAGCATGCCTTGTGTCCAGGAAAAGGAAGTTTCAGCATACCTCTAAATTAGGCCATGAATTTAATTCCTCAGCTAGCATCTTGAGAGCAGCTTTATCCTTCGGGATTTTTCCTTCGTTCACCTACCATATAAATGGTCACACTATTAACCCTTACAGAGAAATCAAGTAAATGAAACCACGATCATACCAGTAACAATGTATTAAATAATTATGTCAGGGTGGCTTTTAACACAATTATTTCCCGTAGAAAGAAGATCTACGAGTCTGGTTTCATAGTTGCACACACAGCACAGTGATAACTTACTTCTTCCAAAACAGCAACTAGATCATCCCTTGTTGGGGCATCAGGATCTTCAATGCCAAGCAATCTTCTTCTCTCAACTTCTCTGGGGTCCTCAATCATTATTGTTAATTTAACCTAATACATAGACAAGGTCGCAATGACTATATAAGTTGGGGGCGCCATGGTGTAGTAAGCAAGGATAAATTTTTAAAAAAACAAAAGCAAAATAAGACGGACTAAAGCATAAGCAACCAAAAAGGAGGGAAAAACTGAAGCCTTCCTTTTATTATGAAGGAACATGACGGAGATAAAAGCTTCTTAAACTATACCTTTTACATTTTAAAATTATATCCATTCTCTTCTCACATACGTGCAAATAATAAGTAATTAAGATATAAAGTAATGAAAAATCTCAGCCAATCAAGTGACAGCTAACAGGAGTTCATGACAAGAGCCTCTATCCATACCCTTGCCACTTTTCGTACTGACTAGTGACTACTCCCAAGTCTTGGTGATGCCTCCATAGTAACGCACAAAAAATTAAGTTTTGAGAATGGTTACAGCACGAAGTTAAAAGGACAAAACAAGTGAAGGTACCTCACCGAAGAGCATGTCCCTGTTTTTCCTCAGAAGCTCCAGCACCTACAAGCGCACTCCCAAATGCAATTAAGAAGAGGGAAATGATTGAAAGATGAATCACAGGAGGATTATTATAAACGGAGAACAGATTTCACAATTCACAGTAGGATTGAGATATACGTACTCTTTTGATTTGGTCGATGTATTCAAGGTCATCAGGGGTTGGGTCGACATCCTCATCCTGCTCAGATGAGACGCGCAATTCAGTGTCTTCCTTGCCGACAAGGGCAACAACAAGGGTGGGCGAGCATTGGCGATGGCGGAAGGCAAGGCTGGGCCTTGAGAATGCTCCATTGCGACGGTGGACGAAGGCGGGAAGACGAGGGGAGGGAGACGAGAAAGAAAGCGAAAGCGGCAACAATTGCGACGCCATGGCTAGGAATGGTTGCCTGCTATTATCATTTTTTGTTGGATGCTGCTGCTTCTTGCATCACCAACCAATTTCCCTTGAAAAGATTCCATAGTCTAATACGCAACCGTCTCCATATCTGTATCTTCAAAAATATGCATATCATTGGCTTGACTGTCATTACTCACAAGTCACCATCTTATCTTGGCCTCCTCGCAAAAAACTATTGCGTTTCCAAATCGATCCAATAAAGTAAAACGTAATTTACAATTTTTTTATGTAAATAATTATTGGCAGCTCCTATCGAAGTTAGGTTAAAAAAAAAAAGATGAGTATTAACTGAGGGAAGAAATAGAAATATAAATTTACCAAAAAAGGAATGGAAATATAAAAAAGCAATATATATTTTTAGTTAAAATTATTTTTTTGAAAAACTGTGGTATGTTTTTTATAAAGGAGAAGGCAATAAAATGCTAAAATATACTATTGCAAGAAATAAATTAATGAAAATCATGTAAAGAAATAGGGTGGAATCCATGGGCATGTTCAGCAAGTTTTACTAACATATCAGCTTTAAAGTTCATTTCTCTGTCAACGTGATGAAGATCAACCAACCCGGTTGAAGCAAATTATGACTTTGATGGGGTAAATTGAATATAACATCATTCCCATTTAATTGCATATGAAGAGTAATTTTTAAAGCAAACTCATTCCAATCTATCATTTCGGTCTCATGCCCTATGAAGACCAATGAAGCAAGCCCAAAGTTTTTGCTGTTGCAGGGTCTGATGATGTGTATATATATATAGTAGGAAAGCTTCAAGTGGCATACCTCTAGGAACTTTGATAATGCCTCCACATCCACAATCTGCCTTACCATCCTCTTGACTTGAGAATAAGCTCCATCAACTGGCTTGTTTGGTAAATCTGTTAGGAGAATAGACACAGATTTCGAGGTAAATATGTGAGAGGAATTTTGTCTCGGTAAGAGCATGAATGGCTTTTGGATGCCCAAACGAGCTATCCAAACAAATCTAACATTATTCCTGTTCGGGTTTGGACGTCATTCAATTTGCCCACATTGGATACCTTCAATTTTAACTTGATTCATTTGTGTGTGTGTATCTTTGCTGCTGCACTAAAATTCAACAAAATGGCTTTAGCCTTCAGCAGGATCCCATAAGCACTGGAATGGTTGTTGTCAAAGACTTTTGCATTGCATTGTTTCCATTTATAAACCAATAGACAATAACAACAAAATAATTTCCAAGAGCCATCTTACCTTTTCATTAAGATTCATATAACACCAATAACCATAATTCACAGTTAAAAAATTCTCAATTAAAGGTTGGGCTAATAAGCCTCACGTAGAACATGTAAAGCAGGGCTAATAAGCCTCATGAAAGAAGATCACCGCTAACACTATCAATAGCAACCAAGCCACCAACGGTTGGTTGGATTAAGTGGTAAGCAGCTTGTTACAACTTAAATAAAGTCTCAAGTTCGAGCCTTTATGTATGCAGTAGCCACCGTTGGGAGACTCACCCACCATTTCCAGGTGTGCGACGCGGGTCGGATTTGGATTAGCCGGGGCGAAGCTCTGAAGACTGGGCAGGAAACAAAAAAAAACTAACAATAGTAGAATTGAATGGTTAAATTAAAAATATGTAAATTTAAGGAATTAAAATTATTCTTTGCCTTCATTTTTTATAAAAAAAAATAATGTAAATTTATATTTTGTTTAATGTAATTTTATATTAAATTTTGAAATAAACTAGTATTCATGTGCATACTTGAGATCGATTTTAAAAATTCATATCATGTTTAAAATTATCTTATTTGAGTGCATACCTTTCACAATATTTTGAGTGAAAATTGATCAATTTAATATTCACAAATATTTAAATATTCAATAGTTTGTTTAAAATAACGTTTTTAAAATCTAAATACATATTTAACAGTATTTTTTTATAAAATAAAATAATCTTCTTGATATATCTTAATTTATGGAAAAGTCTTTTTCTACCTTATTTTTTGGAATCAATGCCATTCAAACGCCGTTCGTATTAATGCCGCTCTCCGGAGGCATGAGTACACACAGCCGTTATTATTACTACACGCTCGTTTGCTCTGGTTCCTTCTGGTGCTCGAGCTCCCTTTCAGGGTCATAGGTTTAGATCACTCTGAAGCAGAATGAAGCAATCAAAGGATCCATTTGAAGCGGCATTTGAGGAGCAAGAGGATTCACCACCAGAATCGCCAGATGAGGCATTTGAAACACAAAACCCTAGTGCTGTAGTTGCTCAGGGTTCCTTCGTTGGCCAAGAAGACGACATCTCGAATAGTACTCGCACCAAAACGGTTGCCCAACTCACTCCAGCTACCAAGCTTCCCTCGGCTGGGACTAGCAGCGGGCCCATGACCAATGCCACTAAGAATAGAGATGACGAGGATGAAGACGAGGAGGAGAACATGGATGTTGAGCTCGGCAAGTTCCCATCAAGCGGCGACCCTGATAAAATGGCCAAAATGCAGTAAGTGCAGGCTTTTTGTTAAAACGCTCAAGTCTGATGTGATCACTGAATTAATTATTTTATATTCTTCTTCAAAATGTTGCATTTTCCTTCTGCTTCAGGGCCATTTTATCACAGTTCACTGAAGAACAAATGAGCAGATATGAGTCCTTTCGAAGGGCTGGATTTCAGAAAGCTAACATGAAAAGGGTATGCTTTTTATCCTGCTCTTTTTTTTTTTTTACCCCCAAAGTACTCAGATTCTATGTTCTACTGAAGCTTAACTTTAATGAAGAGAGGTCAAAGTATTACTTTATTAACTTATACGGTCAATTTTTAATTTAGTACATATAGCTGCAAAATTGGTGTGAAGTCCTAATACTTTAGAAGATTTATTTAGAGTGTGATTTGAAAGTGTGTGTTTGATTGCAAGAGTACAAGGGAAAAGGAGGTAGTGTGAATTGAAATGACATTTGCACTTGTACATAACAACAACAGCATCAACAATAATTACAGGCCTTATCTTACTAGGTGGAGATAGTTATATAGATTGCAAAAATGATGTTGTAATCGGTCGACGACCAATTTGTACTTCAACATAAAAAGTAATCATACTGGAATGACCTTTTTTTTTTTTCTGAGAAGGGATAGGGGTGGGGTTGGGGCAGGAGGGTATGCCTAGAAATCGCTACAAGCTGCTTGATGTCCAACGATGTGCTAATTCCAAATCCTCATGAGGAGTGGTTAGTGAAGGAGCGAAACTGGGAAAGTGGGTCACGTGTAGCAGTTTGACTTTGCTGATTCAGTGGCAACATGGCAATTGTATGTTTAGGTCAGCAGGTTTCAATTGAGATGTAGCGCAAGTTTGGTTGCAAGTATTTGATTATTTTGTTTTTTGAAAATTTGAAGACAATGAGTGTGGATCAAATTAAAAATGAAGTAAATATACAGGAACTATAAATAATTTAACCCTTAAGAGAATGAGTGTGGAAGGCTCAAACTCTTGATAACTTGGCAACAAAGGCTATGGTACACGGGTAATCTTAACTGAAATAATAAGCATTTATAAGGTCTATGATTTTTTTTTATTGATGTCTCTTAAAGCAGTCTTCTACAAAAAAAAAATCTTTGGGCTTCAAGTTCAATCCCAATGTACCTCGTGCCAAACTTAATTTTTAATTAAGAAATAGGAGGCCTAAAGAATTGAACTCGTGATCTCTTGGCTATAGAGGCTGTTACTATGTCAAAAGATTGAGCTATTAAGTGACTCTCCATGAATTGTTTGCTATAAATATAATATCTGGGAGGGATTAAGAATAAGATATCAGTTGAAGACTTGACGATAATCTGTGCATATCATATCATTGAGTCGCCTCCTTTTATTCCAATATTATGATTACCAAAAGACACTTGTGGCCTTTACTTGACGTGCTCTGCCAATAACTATTTTCTTTGATATAGCAACTACCAAATATTTGGTATACGTTCAAATGATTAAGGCACATTACTTTAAGCATGTCAAACAACCTGAAAATTTGAAATTAATCTGAGTGGTTGGAAACGATTTACTTCTGGTTTTTTTTATGAATTCCTGTTTCCATTATTTCTTCTCGTTATTCTTTTAGTCTAGTTTCTGTCACCTTGGTTTGGCTTCAGTTGCTACTTCTGACTTGCTTGAGATTTTCCCATATCCGGGCGAATACTTACATTTTTGCTTTCTGATTTTACGAGTAATTTGTCTTGTACTGAGATGGCTCACAAGTTGCCCCTTTATGGCCTCCTTGATTGCTTTGAAGCAGCTGCTAGCAAGCTTTACGGGGACCCAGAAAATTTCTGTGCCAATGACGATTGTAGTGTCAGGGATAGCAAAGATGTTTGTCGGCGATGTTGTTGAAACAGGTAATGACAGTTTTCCTTCATAATCACAAGATGCTTCCTTTGAAAACAATAAATTATTAAGAGAAACTGAACTTTCGATTCATTACCAATGTCATTCTCTAGAATCTCATGGGTAAATGGTGCATCTCACTGGTTTTACACTATGCTAATATGCTGATTTCAACCATCTCCATTAATAAACAATCTATTTGTGTAGCTAGGTGCATCTCACTGGTTTTACACTCTGCTAATATGCTGATTTCAACCGTCTCCATTAATAAACAATCTATTTGTGTAGCTAGAATTGTCATGAAAGAGAGGAAAGAATCTGGGCCAATCCGGCCTTGCCATCTGAGAGAAGCATATAGACGACTAAAGCTTGAAGGAAAAGTCTTCAAGAGACCAGCGTCTAGGCTCTTCCGATAGATGGATGTAATGTGATTGATAGAAAAGCTGAACGGGTAGATGAAGTCTCTGCACTTTCATATTTCCGCTTCCTGTAAATCCAGTTAATAATCAAATGAATGCGTGAATTCAAGCTTGGAGGTAATTGGCAGAGTTTGATGGACAAGAGGACAAGACACTTGTTTTTTTTTTTTTTTTGAAGGAGATCTGGCCACACCATGGTGCAAAAGGTAGCAGCAAGAATTGATGATAGCAAGAATCGAGGTTGGCTGTGGCACCTTCTGTAGATAGAGTATTGATCATAGTTGCTTGATTATTTTGACATTTATTTTCATCTGAAATCTGGTTGGAACAAATGTTACTTGTGGATAGAGTGTTGAAGAATTATGGCAAAATGAAATTCGATGGTTCTCCGTTTAAAAAAAAAAATATGAAGCTTGTTGGCCTGCTTGGCTTTGCAGATGTGTAATTGTATTTATATTATTATTGACAGTGGCTTATATGCTTTGCAGAGCGTATAAGATAAATAACACTCGTAATGACTTTTATGGTTTCATAATATATATAAACGTACACAATTTCATGTGCTTTATAATAAAAAATTTCGTTTACTTTGATTAAAGAAAAGGGGGGAAACACCCATAGGCTTTGTGAGAAAATTGCATGCGGACAAGTTTTCTGAATTTTATTTAATATTATTAGATTTCAAGGTATTTAATATTTACAAGTTTGATTTGTAAATATTCATCTGTAAATTTGACATTCAAATGATGTGCATATGGCTCAATCTGAAGTTTAATTTGTAAATATCAAATTATCAGGGACCTGTTTTTATTAAGTAAAATTTGGACAACTTAAAATTTAATCTTTTATCTAGTACCCATGGGTAATTTGTCCAAAAACATAAAATGACCGTCGAGTGCTCCTTTTTTGGCGAAGCTGCTGGTGTATGGAAAATTGTTCTGAATAGTTGTGATGAAGACATTTGAGCTACCTATTCCATTTCACATGCGCAAATTAAAGAGTGAAGAAGTAATGCCCAAAAATCCAGCTCAAGTATTTACTTCCTTCACCTCTTTCGTCCAATTCAAACATACTAATACTCAATCGGTCTAAAACTATCCACAAATCATGATAAATAATAACAGGAAATAAGTTGACAATAGAATTCGTTTGAGAACTACAAAATCATCTATCCCTCAACAAAGCCGGGACACTTGGTCCAATGTAACCTCATTAGCTATAAATAACACGCTTGATACATTTACAACAAAAAGGAACGCTTCATGAATGCTACGGAAGGGAAGTTATTTCGAAGTGTACCCCCAAACAGGTAGATGCACCAGTCCGGATGAGCGACAATATTGCACAAGGTAGTGACTAGTTCATTCAGTTGGTTAATCATTTCTCTCGTGCTCCCAGGAATAGATTACAATGATCTGGAACATTCTGGAGGTCGAAACCAGCAATGTCTTAGATGTTGATCATGTTTGAATCCAAAGGATACATAGCATCTGGTTATAAGCACCTGGAACAGTCCACAAAAATATACCGGCGATTCCTTGGATGCTCATCGTTTGATCTAAAAGAAGCATAACGCTACTTTATCATCATGCTTCACATTTATGAAGCTGCTTTGTTCCTTGACTTTGAATCCTTGAGGTTCTATAAGATCACATACGACATTGTGTTTGGAAAACAGAATATAATAATCATGAAAAACATTGATGTAACCTTTGAAATGCAGAATTCAGGAGTAACTAACACACCATTCGTTTGAAGGATCGGGTCTGTGATGTTATCTTTGAATCCTCAAAATCTGGTTTTGCACTATCCAGTGTCTACAAAATAGCAATACAGGTTCTATCAAGTTATACTAAATAAACTTGAAGAAAGGTGAAAGGTGATAAAGTACTCTATTACACTGGATCTATGGCTAACCAACAAGGAACACGCAAAAGGGGGAAAAAGAAGCTTTGTCGATCAAATCAAGGATCGGTACGAAAAAAAGCACTTTCTCCAATGGCTTATATCCATCTACTGGGGATTTCCATAGGGAATAGATTTTAATCATTAATTAGCTACCAGATACATCTGGGTGAAAAATCCTCCGATAACCCAACCCAATCACCATTTCATTGTATTTTTGCTGAATTAAGCATTTATGTCTGCGAAGTCTGACAAGGATGAACGAACAATATTTAACTAATGAGAGCCAGTCCCAGAGGTCAAATTGAACACTACCAAAGTGGGATTAGCCGAAAGAAAAATGTGAGATCACCTGAATCAAGGACTCCACTCGACGCCGCATCCGTGTATGCATAAATCCTTCAGAGCACTGTTATACATATGCATGGCTAGAGATGTTAAAATGGCAACCATATAGGCTCTTGGGGTTAAAGTAGTCATTGACATAGATAGAACTTTATGATCAAGTGGTTAGGGCTTAGGACTTATGGACTTAATTCTTCTGATCCCATACAAATTAAGTTTCAATATCAAGTCATGCCGTACTTTACGAGAAATGTCAGAAAATTTTCTGATTAAACTAATAGAAAGAGTACAAGGTATTTATGTACAACGCAACATGTATGTATCTCTGATTTCTCTCACCATGGAATTCCACAGCCACAACATGGAGTCCTCTTCATCCCACGCATCAAACTTCAAGTCATGAATTTATTGACACTGGGTGTTTTATTTAGTCTTCATTACGACTGTTTCTCTCTCTCTCCCTCTGGCCCACATTGTCATGTTTCTTTCAGTGACCAGCTTGCGAACGTGCATGACAAGGACTTACCTACTGTTGTCTTTCGTAAATTAATCATCAAATGTCCCTAACCAACTATTGGCAAGAAGGATATCCCTTCACCAGCATGAGGGAGAATTAGCGTGTTAGACTTTAAATAAAGTAATTAATCTCAAATGTCCCTAACTGTAACTTTGTCTCTTAGGTGAAGTACCTCGGTACTTACACCTAAGCGTGATGATAGGTGCAAAATGTTAGATGAGCCTCCTCATCAGCTCATCCCTGGATGTCCTCATTTAATTTCTAGTAAATAAAGCATCTGGGCTCTGCCTTGTTTTCCACCAAAAAAAAGGAAAAAATCGAAAGAAAACACACCTTAACATGATAGCTAACATATGCGTGAAAAGTTGATAAATTCCAGACCGTACGATCCAATTTCTGGCCTTCTAGATGTCGGGGGAGGATAACTGCAGAGTTGAATACAAATATTGCGATGAAAGCAGCAAATGAATGACATGATGCAAAGATGAGAGTTTCAAAACACAAACCAAATGTCACAAATCCTGCGTTTGCTGATAATGCATGTGCGGGTGCTTCTTTTAGCTCTTCTGGAGGAGAAAGAGACCATGAACAAGGAGGGGCATTATATAATCCACCTGCCCGCCTAGCTTCCACAAATTCCTTGATCATAATAAACATTTAAATTTTACACATTGAACCACCCAACAAAAGAGAAAAATACTACACGAGAAAGCTTGTCAAGATTCAAGCTATGTTTTCCTCCATCTCGCTCTCCCCTATCCTCTCTTAGCTCAGCAACTCTATTAAGATGAGGCATCAGCTGAAAGATTCTACCTGCAAGAAGGAAGTTGCAAGAACAACGTCTATGGAATCATTGAATCTCATAGGATACACCACAGTCACCTTGTCAGCCTGTCAAAAAGGGAATATTTCATCATCTCAACTGAAGGGTTGCTTCCCTCACAATCAATTAATAGTGAGAAACTACAGCAATGGATCAATAGAGTCAGCATACAAAATTATACATAAACAAACCAAAAGATAGAAGATACTTAAAGAGACACTAGAATTGAAAAGCCAGAACAAATTAGATTCCACTATTTTGACACTTAAAGAAGTTCATTATTTTCCTCTCCAATTTATAATTTACAAGAACAAAAACTGCAGGGAACAGACTATAGTTGCAGGTCTGAAAAGCACAGAAAAAAAGAAATGGCATGGCATCACAACTGTGATATGTGCTCGGTTGATTTTGACACTAGCATTTTTTTTTCTTGATAGAGAAAGAAATTTTACTAGAAAGAGAAGAACCTACAACTAGCTAGAGGCTAAGTACTCTTAAGCCAGAAAGTACGATATTGATTCAAGAGCGTCCTCCAACCCAATTGGATAAAGACTACTCCCTTTCAGCTAGGAGTGTAACATGTAAAACCATCCCCAAATTGGTGTCTCTAGAAATTAAACAGTCATTCCCTGGGACTGCTGCTACTGCACCAAACTAATGTTGAAGAGCTGCCCAATCTTTGAAAGCAATGAAGAGAAGCCATATAATATATACACAATCTATCTTGAAAAACATTCAATGAAGAAAATATTTCCTTCAAGATGAGTGCATTCATTTTAAACTTAAAAAAAATCCCAAAATCAATACATTGCCACAAAGTTTCCGCTTTCTTCTTGCTACCAAACCTTACAAATTGAAATAGAAGATTTCCAAAGTACTAGGACACAACCAACCCTAGCCGGCGAGACTAAAGCTTTTATTCCACAAGTAACTCACTTCTAGATGGTAAAGAATTAAGTATAACATGTTTCTGAACTACATAAGCAAACTATACACATGCAAGGAGAAAGCACCAATAGGGCCAAAGTTTATTCCCATTCTATTCAGATGCCCAGTAGTCTTGTGTGGGTTTTTCCCGTCCACATGAAGAAAGTATGAGATGTCCTGCAAATGTAAACACAGTTTGGCCCGATCATTTGAGGGACACTGGGATTAGTAAGGAGGCCAGAGTTTTAGGGAGTTGACCAAATGCCTGCAGCAGTTTGGCGCTTATGATTGGAGCAAACTGGCAGAATTTTCAAGGATAAATTTCTAATGATGTCTCTCTTATATAATGTAAAGGAATCAGTTCCCCTTAAGTTAAGCTGTCAGGTCTAGAACTAGACCTAGGAATATAACTTCTCTAAAACGAATCCTCCTGTTAAAAAGCCCCTAAACTTGGAAGCAAGGAAAAACCACAGGCTCAACCTTGTGCTGATAATTAATGTTTGTTAGAAGAATTATAAGAATAAGGGCGACAAGGATCACACTCTGGACCATTTGATCAAAGAGGATTTTCACACAAATGTATTGAATCAGATCACACAAGTTCAGGTATGAATTTTTTCTTGAACACAAGAAATTGTTCGTCTTGATAGAGTCCTAAAACTGAATATAAAAATACTAAAGAAAAAAAAAAGAAATAATAGGATAAATTTATTTGAAAATGAAGTAAGGATCTCACTTTCACTCTCAAACAGCCAAGGATAAATTCCACTTAGGATTATTTAAGCAAGAATCTCACCTAAATAAACTTAGTGGCCAACAAAAGGAGAATCTCCAATTGAATACAAATTTCATCTTTTTTCTTCCTCCCTGATCATAAACCCAGCCAGCATATTTATAGCTGCTGGAATACAATTAAATAAATATGAAAACTAATAAAATATCCCTAATATCTGGCCACCAATAGACATGGGTGGACCTTAAAGAACCATAATGCCCACTTATTTAGCAAAATAAACTCATTTAAAATAAAACTGACTTCTAAAATAATAATATTAATAAATAGAAAAATATTTAAAATAATTCAAATTAATATCTATTCCTAAAATCTCTCTAACTTCCCACAACTCCCATTATCCCACTACTCCAATACTCTATCAGTTCTGGATTGCTGAATTGTTGAGACAACAGGTAGAAGGATTTGCAGCCTTTGCTTTGGTTTTCCCTTTTATCAAAGAATAATTCATTACAAAACAATAATTAAAATGATGAAGATCAGCAATCCTCCTCAAAAAGAAAGAAGTTCTGCTTTCTTCTATCTCTAGTTTCCTTGAAATAAATTCTTGTCTTCAGCACTACTACTCATTCTCCTGTCCTAGATATGCTTCTCTTATTTATATATTAAAATATATCCAGAAGGAGCCAATATTTCCATTGAAAGAAATTTACCACTGCCTATAAGTACAAGCAACATGATTTTACCTGGGTAATAAGGAAAATATATCAAAACAGTGAATTTAACATTCCAAAAAACCACGGACCACAAAAACAGAAACTAGTGTCAAGTATTTACACCTGAGGGATGAGAAAGAAAGACTCATTTGGGCGATGCACAAGGGCAACAAGTGAACTCAAGCCAGGAGCAACGGTTCTTCTAGCAAGATGTTTTAGAATTACTCTCAGTGGCGCACCTAGGACCACCTCCCTAACTGATGCAACCTTTAGTAAAAGAGCATATCGTTGATCTGCACAAGATCAATATCACCAAATATCAAAACAAGGAAAAAGGTAAACACACGCACGCACACATGCACTAACAGATGAATAATTGAAAATACATGTGTAGCAGTTTTGACCGAAAAACTGATTTTAAACTGAGGCTGGAACTTAGGAACAGGAATATAGATCAAGGCTATAATTGATCAACCTCAAGCAAAGAGAATATATAGGACAAGAGAATCATAATAATTATATATATAAGAGATTCCTTCAGGAGTTGATTGGTGGCATGTAATATAAAGAGTTGGAGAAGGAACCCTTTTCTATATACCATTTGGTGGCCAGATATCATCCAAATGTCTGATGTACCAATACTTCTAAAACACAAAAGTACCCATACCAGATTCAGACATTTATATCATATGATATAATGTGCATACCATATTTCATGATGCATAGAACATATTCTAATATTTGTAATGTTGTATATTTTTGGTAGAAAATGCTACAAAACGAGTCGGGCTCAGATAATGTTATCAATAAGAATAAGCATGAATATTAACATTTAATTTGAATAGCAAATAAAAAATAATTAATTTGAATTTAAAGTTAAAATTTTAATTTATTTTATACTGCTACTGGAAAGTCATTATGAGCACCCTTATTTTAAATTTAAAATGCATGTTTCAAACTCAGTTTATTTATATTAGTCATGTGCTATCTGTTTATTTATTGAACACATACAATTATATATATAGTTCTTGTGCTCATATCCTAAAACTTTAAAGTTTGCCATATCAGAAGTATCCCGCATTCATTTCCAATAAGCATAACCATATCTATGCAACATATTCGCCACATATGTATCAGTCTCTACTAATTAAATTTCTCTTTATCACAAGAAAGGTGTGCGTGCGTCTAAATGTAATGATATAAAACAATTATTCCCCTCTCCCACGAGAAATACTTAAATCAAATAGCCCTCCTCTCTATAAACAAAATATACACAAATCCACTTGAAGGAAAAATATGACCAAAATACCCTAAAAATAGTATTGATTTCTCTCACTAAAAAATAGCATTAAATAATATTTTTTTTAAAAACATTATTTCAACAGTATTTATCATGTGTCAAAACTATAATTTTAACTCACAAAATTTAGAAAATTAAATAATTCTAAAATGGTCAATATATATTTAAAATATTCATCATCAAACCAAGGTTACTCTCCGAAGGAGAGCTCCTTTAAGAAAAGGAGAAATGATATTTTAGATTACTCTAGAATATTTGCATTTGATTCAAAGGATTTCTAAACTATTTGCTTTTGATGATAGGTTTAGTGTTAAGGCTCTATAAATAGGTCATAACACATCTTATTTTGTATGCCTTTTGATGTATTGAATAATCTTGATATTTGAGTACTCCCTCCCCCATAATCTCTTCTCTCTCCCTAGAATTTGTCTAGTTTCTCCCTCCTCCTTGCTTCTCCCCTTTTC
>JANTPZ010005293.1:0-15094 GCA_025593235.1 Vachellia pachyceras
CGACATCTGATGAGCACAGTGGCGACAAAGACGATGATGGATGATGAACGACGAGATGAGCACTGGAATTGATTTTAAAGAGCACAGTAGCAATTTTAATGGTAAGGGCATTTTGGTACTTTTACATGAAAATCTTCCTTCATTTCCAAGACATACCAAACGTGCTTTTAAACTCCATTTCCATCTCCATTTCCATCTCCATTTCCATATCCATATCCATTTCCATTTCCATCAAAATCAATTCCAGTGTACCAAACGAGGCATAAACTGTCTTCTCCGTAGGCTGACCACGATAACGTATCAAAACCTAATCTGCCAACCACAGGGAGACTAACCTCTCCTCTTCCGTTTCCCCTATAAAATGGCCCTCCCCTCCTTCCCCTTCCCTCCCACTTCATTAATTAGTTTCATCATCAGAACAACAATCAGGCATGGAGTCTCCCAACAATGCCAAGCGTTGCTCTCTCTTGCTCGCCATTTTCCTTCTCCTGTCAGCCTTGGCCACCGCCAAACTTCATGAGCACGAGTTCGTTGTACGTTTCACTAATCACATCTACATTCCTCTTTCTCTCTCAATAGTGTGTGTATATATATAATGCCTTCAGCACTGGTATCGGTTGTTTTTGCCCCTATCTTTAATATTTTTTCTGACTGTGTTTGAGGGAACAGGTTCAGGCAAGCCCAGTGAAGAGGCTGTGCAACACCCACAGGGCCATCACCGTGAACGGCCAATTTCCCGGTCCAACGCTGGAGGTCAACAATGGAGATACATTGGTCATCCGAGTCACCAATAAAGCTCAGTACAACTTGACCATTCACTGGTACGTACGTACATACATTATAAATACTTATTTTAGAGTCTTGTGTTTTGCTATGATGAGAGGTGATATACTTTTGTTGTTTGGATGCATGGGGTAGGCATGGAGTGAGGCAAATAAGGACTGGATGGGCGGATGGGCCGGAATTTATAACGCAATGTCCGATTCGTCCTGGGGAAAGCTACACCTACCGTTTCACCATTCAGGGGCAAGAGGGGACTCTCTGGTGGCACGCCCATAGCTCCTGGCTCAGAGCCACCGTGTATGGAGGCATCATCATACATCCAAGGGAAGGCCGCCCTTACCCTTTCCCTAAGCCTAATCGCGAGTCCGTCCTCCTCCTAGGTACGTACGTCCCTGCCCAATCACACACACGCGGGCGTGTACGTACAATATATACATGCAACTCATTATATATATATATATAGTGATCGACAACCTCATCATCAGCTGACCATGTTTTACTTCAGGGGAATGGTGGGACGCAAACCCCATCGACGTTGTGAGGGAGGCCACGCGAACAGGAGCGGCTCCTAATATCTCTGATGCTTTCACCATTAATGGTCAGCCTGGTGATCTTTACAAGTGCTCCACCCAAGGTTTCATTCTTCACGCCTCACATTTCTTGTTAATTCAAATAATCCTTCAGACCCAATATGAGCACTGTGCAGTACTTAATTTGATTAGGAAAGAGAAAAACACAACTGGACCTGTGCATTAAACACACACACACACAATAATCTTGGCCGAAACTTCATGATTTAAGGCATGTCACAGCGCCCCTGGCAATCTACATCAAGCAATGAATAACATACAATATTATAGTCTCAAGAATATTAAATCGTAAATATTATTAATCCACACACGAAGGAATAGGAAGGGCTTACTGTTTGGTCGTTGCCTGCGCAGACACAATCATTGTTCCAATCGACTCTGGCGAGACAAACCTTCTCCGGGTGATCAATGCTGCGCTGAACCAACCCCTTTTCTTCACTGTTGCCAACCATCAGATGACCGTGGTCGGCGCCGATGCCTCCTACCTGAGGCCCTTCACCACCAAAGTCCTCATGCTCGGACCCGGCCAAACCACAGACGTTTTAATCACCGGTGACCAGCCACCTTCCAAATACTACATGGCGGCACGTGCGTACCAATCCGCCCAGAACGCACCGTTTGACAACACCACCACCACCGCTATTCTTCAATACAAATCCACCCCCTGCCCCGCAAAAGGGGTCTCCATTAAACCGTTGATGCCTTCCCTGCCAGCGTACAACGACACGAACACCGTCACTTCCTTCAGTAAGAGCTTCAGAAGCCCGAGGCAGGTAGAAGTCCCCACGGAGATCGACGAGAGCCTCTTCTTCACAATCGGCCTCGGCCTCAACAGTTGCCCTCCGAATTTCGGGTCGAGCCAATGCCAGGGACCCAACGGGACCCGATTCACTTCCAGCATGAACAACGTGTCTTTCGTGCTTCCCAGCAACATCTCCATCCTGCAGGCCCACCACCACAGGATTCCCGGAGTGTTCACCACTGACTTTCCAGTCAACCCTCCGGTGAAGTTCGATTACACTGGCAACGTGAGCAGGTCCCTCTGGCAACCCGTTCCGGGGACGAAAGCGTACAAGCTGAAGTTCGGATCCAGAGTACAAATTGTGTTGCAGGACACCGGCATTGTGACCCCAGAGAACCACCCGATTCATCTTCACGGGTATGATTTCTACATTGTGGCACAGGGGTTCGGGAATTTTGATCCGACAAAAGATACATCGAAGTTCAACCTTGTGGACCCCCCTATGAGGAACACGGTGGCCGTCCCGGTGAATGGATGGGCAGTTATACGATTCGTTGCCGATAACCCAGGTACTCTGTTTTTTTTTTTTAAATAAAAAGGGGTAGAAGACCCAAAAGGAGCTACAAATTTGATCTGAAATGTTTAATGGGATTCAATGTGGTGTATGTGACGGCAGGTGCGTGGATAATGCATTGTCACTTGGATGTTCATATCACATGGGGTTTGGCAACGGTGCTGGTGGTGGAGAACGGGCTCGGGGAGCTAGAAGCCTTGGAGTCTCCTCCGGAGGACCTTCCTCTCTGCTAGGGGATGATCGAATTGGTTATTTAAATAATGAGGGTCGCCATTTTTTGTTAGTTTGGAAGTTCATTAATTTTGTTTTAGTCCCTCCCCCGCATTTGGGGAACTCCATATATAGCTGGTTTTTGCTCTGTTTGTTGGTTCTTTTCTGAAACGAGTAGATGAATGGGATTTGGAGGAGATGGTAATGATGATGTCAGATGTTGAAGATAGCGTGCCATCTGATGTAAGCCACAATCCCCCCCACTTTTTTTTTTAGCCAACGCCACAATCGCCCCACTTGTCCAGTGGATGTTAGATCAATGAAATCCCCCCCCCCATATTGGCATATCAAGTGTTTCAATACTACATGTACGATCGCTCCCACTGCTGCTTCTCCTCACCCACCCGCTCAACTTGGTTTCCCTTTGATAAGAAGAAGGCGCGTTATTGGATGTGTTTCAAACGCCATTTTCAAGTATTTTTTATAAAATAAAATAATTTTTTCTACATATTTATTTTGATTTACGTAAAAGTATTTGTCAGTTGACCACTCGCTAACAAATTATATAGGCCATAGGCGGACCTATGTTATGTTGAAGGAGTACGGCTTCTAGAAAATTAGATATATATTAGTACTATGTGATTAATTTTGTATCCATTAATTTGTTAATTTTGAACCCACTAAATTTTTACTTAAATTCTTTTCAAAATATATTAAGAATAAATTTCACTTATATTAATTTCACTATTAAAAAATAGTTTGCAGCCTGAGTAATCTTGAAATAAGCACAAATAAGCACGTTACATTAATTTTGTGTACGCATTCAAGTCTCCATGCTTAAAAGGACATTTAAATCAAACCAATTAACTGTTTCATATTGAGAATTGAAGGAAACTGTAATACAGTAGCATTCGGTGCTTATCCGCATATGGATCACAACCTAAATCCGCGTGGATGCATAAATATGACGTGTTCGCTGACGACAGCAAAAAAGTGGCACCTAACATAAGGAGCCACTTGTTGGAACTTCTGCTGACGTGTCAATCAAATCGCAGCTGCCAAGGGATGCTGTTCTTGGAGTCATCCACTCCCCACCCTACAGCTGCCCTTCTCGTCTACACGTGCTTCGCATCCCTTGGCTTGGATCTCCTATCCCCCCCCCCCAAACAAGAATTCCCAAGCCATTTTCGTTGCTGATTAGACAGCGTTTGGATTAGCTCTACTGTTAAAGAATAGTTTCAGTGAAAAAGTTGAAATAAATAGTTCCTTTTTAAAAATAATAATTTTCGTCCAAACTATAATTTATAGGGTTAAAAACTATTTTAGAGAATTTAAGAATGTTCGTGTGACCCACATAAAATTATAGTTTTAATAGTTAAAAATTATTTTGAATTTTAGCGATGCCTTTGTTTACCCTATTTTTTGGGCTAAAAGGGGGTCGAAAGCTCATAAATGAAATCGGGCAAGCGGCCCAATTTTTGTTGCGATGGGGCCCGGGTTCCAACAAGTAAGCTGAAAACAAAACTGATTAAACTAAGCTAAAATTAGGGTATGTTTGGAAATTAAAGAAAGGATTTTACTATTTTGTAAATTTTAAGATGGTTTTACGAATTTCAAAATAGCTTTTATAGATTTCAAGATGGTTTTTACAGATTTTAAAATGGTTTTATCTTGACTTACATATATCGTTGGAAAAACTATGTTAGCAAAGAAACCCTTAATTGATTGTGTTATTCTATAGCTCATAAATTTTTCTTTTACAAAATTAATTGGAGAAAGATTTGAGAATTCAATCTCAGATGTGAAATGCGGAAGTAAAGGCAGTGGCGTAATTGTAAATGTGTGGGAAAAGAGGTGCAAAAGAGAGAGGGCAGCGTTTTAGAGAGGGCAATACTGTAATACTCGGGGCGGAGGAAGCGACGCGAGAGTTTTGCTTCGGGAACATTCGGGAGACAGTGCTACGAGGTTCGGGAGTCCGAAGCGACGCAGCGCGACCAAGGAAGTGCCACGTCATACATTCCTGAGGCCATTAGAATTAAAATATCAGAAATATCTAGAGAAGGTTATAAATACACGTTACAGCCTGAAGTCTGGAAGGATTTCATGATTTGCTAGCTAAGACAGAAGAAAGCAAGAGAAACCTTCTACGAATTCGGCGTTGCGCAGACAAAAGGCTTTCGCAGTCTTGCATCTGAAGGAAGACGCTCGACATAATATCTCAACAGCAATCGAGAAAAACCCTGATTTTGTGTACTTATTACAGCTTTGATCGAATCGCAACAGGGGAATACTACGCGCCTGTTCCCTGTAACTAGTAACTACTCACAGGTTGGTTCTCTCGATGAAGCCCTTCACTTGTTGGTTTTTCATTTGCGGCAACAAATGATTGAATAAATCTGATGAGTTTTTAAGGGTGCGTGTTTGTGATTTGGGTTAGTTTTCTTTGTTTATATTTATAGAGGATTCTGGGTTTTTTTTATTTGCGATTCTGTCTTCTTTCTGGGTAGAGAATGGTTCTGCGGTAGGGGGTGGATTTGCTCTACATCCTGGGGATTGTGGGAATAAAAAATTGCCCTAAACCCCGGCAAAAAACAGATTTTAAACAGGTATTTTGCTGGGACACGTGTATGGGTTCCTTTCATTTAATGTACTTTACTCGGGTTCCCAAATAGCTTATTATTTGTTAAATGCTATTCATACAGATCTTTCTGGATGTTTGTGGGTGAAGTATTATATTTTCCCTTGGAGTATATTAGTATTATTTCCTCCCTAAGGTCCGTTCTGCGTGATCTGCTAATGCAGTGCTACTTATCTAACGGAAGATTTTGAAGATATTACTTCATTCGGATCTGATTGGGGAGCGGGGAAAGACTGTCCGGTTATTTTTGTGGTGTACCAAGTTTTTCAAGCGGAAGGTGGTTGCCTGTACAAATTACTGAGCTCTCTGTGACAAACCGCGGCTATGGGTATTTATGATCAAGCTTCTAACATCACTTCTTTCCCATTGGATTCCTCTAGTAAGAGGAAAAGTCATAGTAGGCGGGATGGTTCTAAATCTGTGGCTGAGACTTTGGCAAAGTGGAAAGAATATAATGAACATGTTGAATCTGGCAAAGGGGGGAGCAAACCAACTCGCAGAGCGCCGGCCAAAGGTTCCAAGAAAGGATGTATGAAGGGTAAAGGGGGGCCTGACAACTCAAGATGTAACTACAGAGGCGTTAGACAAAGAACATGGGGGAAATGGGTTGCTGAGATTAGAGAACCAAACAGAGGAAGTAGGCTGTGGTTGGGTACATTCGCTACTGCATATGAAGCTGCTCTTGCTTATGATGAAGCTGCTAGAGCCATGTATGGTCCTTGTGCTCGCCTCAATTTTCCCCACATATCGGATTATACTTCTTGTAAGGAATCCCTCAAGGACTCTTTATCGGCTACAACTTTATCAAGTTCTTCGGTGTCAACTCCTTCTAGTTCGGACACAACAACCATATCAAATCATTCTGAGGTATGTGCGGCTGAGGATGTTGAGACAAGGCATCAACCTACCAAAATTGATGATATAGATAATGTTGATCTTGAAGCTGATGAAGTTGCCTCTGCAGATATCAAAGTGAAGTCGGAACCAAATGATGAGCCTGCCAATCTCACAGATCAGGGGTGCTGGGGCTGTCAAATTGTACCCCAAGAACACGAGATTAAAAAGGACGTCACTGATGAAAGTAAAGATCAAGTGGACTATTCTTGGCTTGAGGATGATGATTTGGAAGCTGATTGCTTGCAGAATTTCTCTATGGATGAGATGTTTGATGTGGATGAACTTTTGGGGGCGATGGACAGGAATCCAATTGGCGACTATGAAACGTTCGGTTATGGTCAAATGGGCCACGCTGGAGATGGAAACCCTAACCTTAGGAGTGAAATGCCATCAAGCTTTTCCTATGAACTGCAAAACCCAGATGCCAAGCTGCTGGGAAGCCTGCAGCACATGGACCAGACACCATCAGATGCTGATTATGGATTTGATTTTTTGAAAATAGAGGAGCCAGAGATGAATAATGGTAGAGGGGATGAACATCAATTTCTTGATTTTGGATTACCAGATCTGTGATGCATGAGAAGGCTTCATGGATTTGTTTGATGTGTTTGCGGATAACGTGCGGTTGTGTACAAGTGGTATGGCTGTAGCTTGTAATCTGTTGCCAAGTGGGGAAACGAAGGCTGGAGTTGTGTGGTGACTGGTGAGATATGTACGGTTGTCCTTGTCCTTTTAGAACCTAGACTGAGCTGATTCTCTATAGTTTTTTGTATAATGGAGAATTTAGCGGGTTTCATTTGTTAATTTTACTCCTTTATGCTTTTGCTCTTGTTCAAGTTAGTGTGGCTCTCGAGGGATGGGCTGCAGAGTAAGGGATATAGGGTAGGAGAAGGGCGCACCTAGTACAGCATAGTGTGTTCTCGACAGAGATTTTCTTAGGGGGGGGAGTTAGTTTCTGGCTTTAAGTCGACACTGACTATTGTATATAGTAAAGATGAATACAGAAAAAGAAAGTGTTGCTGACTCTCTGTATAGAGTAATGAAAATGGAGTCGCAGCAGAGATTAGAATATTGAGGTTTCACCCGTGTTGGTGGATACATGTTTCGTATCCCGTTGTTCATTTATTTCTCATGGTAACTGAAGAAGAATAGTAGAGCCTTTGAGATTCTGGAGTGTCTGCATGAGAATCGCGACCCCAAGCCTAAGGATTTCTATACGTGAACATGGGAAGTGGGTTTGAGTTGGACCATAAGGTCTGATTTGTTTAAGGCCTCAGGCTGGACAAGGCAGCCCGGCCCGGTCCGATTCAGCCTCAGTCCGAGTTTGGGTTGGACCATAACAGTCCAGCGAACTACCAGCAGGGCTGTTTGCCCTTTTTCGATATTCATGACCAAGGAACAATTCAAAATCCTCAGCTTTTTTAGGATAGGTTCGAATTAAATAGTGATGATTCAAATTACTTATTTTTACACTATTTCATAAACCTAAGGACTTAGTTGCACGGATAAAGGAATCGTTATGTATCTAACGAATTGAACTGTTCAGGTATAATTCTCATAATTCTAATGGGAATAAAAACGCTCTAATGAGATTATGATCTCAAAGAGAAGGGGGGGAATATGGCATAACGAATGAAAGGATCCTTGAAGAACCACCGAAGATTTGATCATATCCTTTAAAATGGGGCAAAAGTAACAAATCAATCAGTACCCACAGAGGGCCAGTCTTTTATTTTTTTACCTTCCACCCAACTTCATCTTTATGAAATATAAAATTTACCCGGATTCACATAATTGTAAGTCATGATAATGACAGTCTTTATCCATGCCCGTGTCCAGTGAGCAGGAGAGCAAGGTTTTTTTTTTTTGGATATAGGGCCATATCTAAGTATGTTACTGTTATGTGATTCTTTCAATGTAATCTACAGGATATAAACCTATAATCTGAATTTAAGAAAATTGAATTTCTTCCATTTCACGCAACCATGATTCGCTTGATAATGGCAAACTGAATAAACTAAAATATATTAACGAGGCGGCTTTGGGATGAATTTAATCTTGATACCTCTGACCCGGTAGAAATTAATCTCAAGTGATTTGACGGTGCCTTGAGTTAAAAAAAGAGGAGGAGAAGTCATTTTACCTTTGAAGTGTTTTTATGTAAATTGAGGTAAATATGTGATAGAAATTATCTTATTTTACGGAAAAGTCTATTACGTAAACAGGATCATAGCCACATACCACTCGAGAAAAAGGGGGAAATCTAAAAATCCAAAGGGGAAAAATATAAATTTTGCCGGGAAAACAGCTTTTTGTCATGAGGAGTTAAAATCACTCAGCTTTTTCTTAAAATGCATTCTGATCCTCCCCACCTCTTTCTCTCACACGTTGGTCGTCTTCTGGATGGTTGCCAGTTTTGATTTGAAAATATCGCCCATAAAAATTTAAAAATTATTTTTAATGTATGTGCGTCAATGATACATTTTTTTTTCTTTTTTTTATCATTTCACTTTTTTTAATCCCATACTAAACCATTGGGGTAGGTGAGGCGGTTCATTTTCCATCAAAATATACTTCTCAAACATTTATTTAAATAAATTTTCATTTTTATAAAAATCATTTCTAATATTTACTATCTAAAAAGATGTCATATCATATATTTTTCAAAAATTATACTATCAAAAAGTTATTTCCATCATCGTTGTATCAAATTGCCAAATTGAAGGAGGCATTTTCCTACGGGGCCCTTCTCTTGCTCTGCATGTCTGAATCCCAACCTGATTGAGTTCCTCATTCATTTCATATTCTTCCGCACATATCCATCAAAGCATTAATTATTTGCAATATGCCAACTTGGCTCTTATGTTACATTTATCTCAATTATTATATGGTCACTTTTTCTTTTCGCATGAATAATTAATGTCATTATTAATATCACGTCTATTTATTTATGCCTACTCGTTTCATTACATGACGAACTTGTCATTAAAGTACTGATTAATTGACTTTTTCTCCACAATTGGTTCTCATCAATATCATCGTCAGAGCAGTGTGTGGAATATACAGTAAAATCCAATCTCGCCAACAGTCTCTCGGATGAAAGGGTTATTGGTGAACCAAATTAAATTTCTGAGTGCCATGTTAGCTAAAGAACATGGAAATATATTATGATATCGGACGTGGTGCTAAATATACAAAGAATTTATAAGGGATGTCTTCACTGGTATCAATATGATAAATTTGTCAGTGCTTGTGCTTGTGCGATTAAACTGGCCATTCTCATGCTTCCTGGGTTAAAATCTACAGCTAAGTTCAACTAATAATACATAATTTACACACCACAAATTGATCATTTGCTTAATTATTTGATCATAACATGTATATAGATAAGGGGAGTCAGTGGGTTAGATGGCATGAATTGCGCTGGCTGGATATATATCTGATGCTTGCAAGGAAAGGGAGAGTGTTTAAAGCAGAGAGAACTGGTCAGAATATTCTGCAAATGCAAATTATATAATCCAACCTTGTCTTCGAAAGACACAGTGCCTAAAAGTTAAAGCTTAATTCTTGTACAGTTAACAAGACTCGTACGGCAGCGGTGCATTGAAAGAATATATTTTGCAAGTTGGGGGAGCTGCACTCCCTTTAATATAATTAATCTGTGAGCAGTTGCAACTAGGAAACTCTCTTATCTCATCCGTCTTTTAAATTCTGTACTGGTTAGGCGTGTTTGAATTTTTCTTCAGAGGGAATATATAGGGATCTCGAGGGCATAGCATAGAAGCACTATCAGGCGTGGGCTTGATTAGTCATAATGGAGATAATTCGAAAGGATAAAAGAAGATCAAGTTGGTGAATAGATAAAGGAAAAGGGACAAAGGACAAGAAAGAAAGTCGAAATTATATAGAAGGTATGGAATCATGACCAAAGTTTGTTGAGATCAGTAGATTAATCACGGAGTGATGAAAACCAACAACCCCGTTCTAATCTTTAATTCCCCTCCATGGGTTTAAGTGTAATAACCAAATTCATTGCATGTGTAATTGATAACTAAAATATGCCCATCTACGTCATCAATGAGATTGGAACCATTTGTAAACACGGTAGATAAGTACTTTTACACAAATTAAAGTAAATATATAGAGGAGATTATCTCGTTTTATATAAAAACACTGTTGAACTTGTATTTAACTTTTCCAAACATTGTCACGAACAAATTATTATGATATTAGCCTACTTTCTAGATGGATACTAGTACGTAGTAGTAGTTCGTATATATATATAATTAATCAATGATTAATATATAGGGTTTCCTTTTCTTTATTCCCCTTCATTCCATTTTATCGGTGTGTGTATATAACATGGCGACTTTTTTTCTTCTGCTGAGAGGATAGGTAAGGATCGTTAATTCATTTGGTTTGCACACCACTGATTCGATACTCTGGCCAAAAGAAAAAAAACAGGAAGAAGCAAAAAGCTTCTAATGATTTTAAAAGTCGAAACTAGACCCAGAGCTGTTGCTGACTAACAGTACATAGCACACTGTGCTCTGAACAGCATGTATCTCCAGTATCCGAGTGCGAGTTTGCGTATGTTCTTAAAAGATCTTGTTAACAAGGCATTCGCAATGAAAATATATAAACAAGTATATGGACAAGTTATTAGTAATTCACTCAGCGTCACAAACAATAATGTCTCACAAACCCTGTAACTATTAAAAGTTTCAATATTATTTTACAGCACCAATTGATCGATCTGTGACATTTCTGAATTAAACATCTGATGGAGCCGGCCGATATATGCCACTGTTCGTATATATATTGTGTCCGTTTGAGAACGCGGTAGAAAAGTACTTTTATGTAAGCCGAGGTAAATATGTAGAGGAGATTATCTCGTTTTTACGAAAAAACACCGTTGAACATATTTTTGAAGAGTATATAAACCTTTCCAAACAAGCACATTATAGCGTTCGGAGGACCATATGATCAGTTGAGCATATTGATTTTTCAGACGGACCTTTTATATATAACTCTCCAAGATATTGAAGAGAGCTATTTAACGTTAATTAAATGAAGGTATAGTACACATAATTATCCAGATTGAACCGGTTTGTTATTTTGAGAGAGCCAATGTTTATATTGCACACTGATGACATCCGAGAAAAGGGAATGATGCAGGTCGATGAGAAAGCAGAAGAAGAAAGGGATTTAATAAAAGGGAGGAAAAACAAAAAGCGCAAAAAAGAAACAAATCAAATACAGCAAAGGAGGGGGCTTACGTTGTTGGGAAATGAAAGATATATATATATATATAGGAAATAGGCAAGTAGGAATGATAAAAATGCATGTTGGGATAGTAATGATTTAAAAAAGAGCAGGTCCAAATAGAGCGTTGCAAGTTGAGTATCCCACTTGCGCATATCAAGTGTCGCCTAAGCCAAGTCTACTGCTTCTTCTTCTTCCTCTTCTTCCCCTTCTTCCAATATCATATGTCCCAAACAGGTCATTTCAATCACCAGCGGCGCCACCACCCTCCCATCACCATAAGCAAATCCAACCACCACAGCCAGCAAGCTCAAGAAATCTAATCCCATATGCCATCTACCCAGAAGACCCCTCTCTCTCTCTAGAGAAACCCCATAGACCATAACTAATAATAAATCCAAGTTGCACTACAAAAATATTTACCCCAGCCCTCGTTGCCGTCTCCTTTTGCTTCTATATTCTAATATATACGCCCACTCCCCTTTCACCTCACTCCCCAATCCATCCATCCATCCAAATCCCTCCCTCGCCTCTCACTACGCTTCAAATGCCATCTTCCACACAAATTCACCTCTTCAATCCCGCCACCGACCCAACCGCCGTCTCCAGCGCCTACAACTGCCCCAAACGCCGTCTCTTGCTCCCCCTCTCCTCCGCTCACCTCAGCCTTCCTCTCCCAGAAACCGCCGCCTCTCACCATGCCCACATGGTGGGGCCCGAACAGTGCTCCGCCGTCGTCGTCCAATCCATTGACGCCCCCGTAGACACAGTTTGGTCTGTGGTCCGGCGCTTCGACAACCCTCAGGCCTACAAGCACTTCGTCAAGAGCTGCCGAGTCGTCTTGGGGGATGGCATTCGAGTGGGGACGCTACGTGAGGTCCACGTCGTCTCCGGGCTTCCCGCCGTGTCCAGCATCGAGCGGTTAGAGATCCTGGACGACGAACAGCACGTCCTCAGCTTCAGCGTCGTCGGCGGAGATCATCGCCTGCGGAACTACCGTTCGGTCAGTACCCTGCACGCCGTCGAAGCCGGGACGCTCGTCATCGAATCGTACGTGGTGGACGTCCCGCAGGGTAACACCAAGGAAGAGACCTGCGCCTTCGCCGACACAATAGTACGATGCAATTTGCAGTCTCTGGCTCAGATTGCGGAGACCATGGCCGCGAACAACCACAAAGAGAAAGCGCCACTCTCCTCGTGAATATATACACACATACCCAGTGTTGATTTGCGAGTGACCATTCCTTCTCTGTTTCTTCTCTCCTTCTTTAAATCCTACTTTATTTAGTTCTGGTCGTGTGTGTGCTTCGGGTGCTTTTGGTTCCCAATATGGCTTCGGGTCTTGTATGTCTCATTAGACATCCATATATAACCTGATGCCCATTTTTGCAAGTCTGTCGATCAGACGGAAAGGGGCTGGATTTGAAAATGTATATCTATATATAATGATTGAATGATATTTATGTGCATAGATATACATGGTTCCATTCTTTTTTTGGTTCGATTCATTCATCTGATCGAGGCTTGCTGGTCATTCTTGCATTAGCATTGAACCTGGGATGCCTTTTGTAGCTGTACATTAAATTAAAGTTCTTTTTAGGATAAGTTGCTTGCTTAAAAGAATTATATATATATACACACATTTGTTGTCCGCTTATATATCCAGTCGGTTTTGGAGTTTTGTTCGATCGTATTACACGGTACTCATCTCTATATATATCCGTAGTGCGTTTAATATATTAATCAATGAAGTTGTTTGATTCGCATGTTCTGGAGAAGAAGCGGAATGCCAATGAGTTCAGATCAAATGGAATATAACATACACGCATACATATATGGTAGTGAAAATCAAGAATAGTTTTTAATATGCATATACATATGGTGATGAAGAATGCAATAAGAATTTGAAAATTTTTTGTGCCTATTTGGTGGGGATCACTACGATCGTATTATTTTTTTAAAATGCTATTTCACAGAAATGCATGTGTAGTGCAGCTGGAGGGGGTGCTGTAAATTAAAGTCTAAACTTTAAGCAGTACGTAGCAGTCAACGAGAAATCTTGAAGTCAACAAAGTAATCGAGAATGTTATAGAGTTCATCGATCCTTTGTTTTTTTTTTGCCGAAGACTTCATGGAACCTCTGTGCATAATCGATATCGGGCCCGTTTGACAAATTGCCATAAGCCACTTATAAGTGCTTATTCACATAAGCTGAGGCAAATATGTGGAGGAGATTGTCTCGTTTTGCGAAAAAACACTGTTAAACGTGTTTATGAAAATAAGCTTCACCTTCCCAAACAGGGCCAATGCATTGTTTATTTCAAGTTCTTGATTGTTATCATAATCTAACATCGATTCAATTAATATTAAGACAAATAAATATAATTGAGGCTGCTGTTTATTTAAGAGGTACAAGTAAAAGAGGGACCGAATGATCGAGGAGAATTTCAAACGCCCTGATTGGTGTTTTTTTTTTGTTTGGCCAATCACTGTGTTTGGTGATAAGCGTAGCACAACAGGGAAAGTAATGAGCCACCATTGGTTGATCCGGATGATTTTATGACAATCTGTCTGGGATGTCAATCAGAATATCGATTCTTTGTACGTAAAAAATTTGTAAATCTTCCATGCATACAATATTAATCTTCCATGCATACAATATTAAATTTATACAATATTATACAATATAAAAAATTTGTAAAAAAATTTATGACAATCTTCCATGCATACAATATTAAATTTTAGTTTAGATTTTACTATTGGACAAGAGGGGCCTATAGGTGATGTTGCGCCATTCATACATATTTATATAAGAGAGAGAGATTTGGCAAAAAAAAAATATAAGAGAGAGAGAGAGAGAGCGCGCCAATGGAGGCTTAGCTTGTTGGTGTTGTTCTCTTGTGGCGGGCATCGGATTATGTTAGTGAGTATTTAGAAATCCGTTCGAAGAAATAAGTTTATGAATTTTAAAAAGAGTTTACGGAATTTAAAAAGAGCTTGAGTATTTTGAGATGTTTTTTACGGATTTCAAAATTTTTTATCTTGATTTGCTTGTATCGTTGAGAGAAAATTTTCCCAAACATACACATTAATCTTTGATAGCATGGAAATCGTTGCATGACGATGGGATTCGTTTCAATGGCCATGTTTGGAAATGATTATAGGGAGCTCAAACGCACGTTCAACAGTATTTTTTCACAAAACGAGATAACCCCCTTCATATATTTACTTTGACTTGCGTAAAAGTTTTTCTCTACCGCGTTCCCAAACGGATCAAATATATAATGTACAACTAATAGCTCTGAAACCACCGATGTCCAATAATGATTTTTCCCGTTCCAATAAATATCAAATTAATTATATTTATACAGACACATAGAGACATACATATGCAT
>JANTPZ010005294.1:0-16120 GCA_025593235.1 Vachellia pachyceras
GGTCTGTGCAAAATGAATTTACTCAGCTTGGCAAAAGGAATTTTTAGTAAAATAAAGGCTGCTGGTATTAGACCATCAGTATATGACTACAATGTACTATTGAAATCTCTATGCTGCGAAGGTAGTTTGGAGCAGGCTAAAATCTTATTTCAACACATGAGAAATGTGAACCATGAACCAGATGTCGCCTCCTTCAATACAATAATTAATGGAACTCTCAAAGCAGGAGATCTTAAATCTGCCAATGAACTGCTAGTAGATATGGTTGAAATGGATTTACTTCCTGATGCTATTACCTTTTCTATATTAATAAAGGAGTATTCCAAACGTGGGTATTTGGATGAGGCAAATTCGCTATTTGAGAGGATGATTGCTAGTGGTCACATGCCAGATGCCTTTGTATATGATTCCTTACTTAAGGGCTATGGTTCAGTGGAAAATACAGAAAAAATCATTTACTTGCTTAAAGACATGGCAGAAAAGGGTGTTGTTTTGGACTCAAAATTAACTTGTACAATCTTGACTTGCCTTTGCAATTTCTCAAAAGATTTAAATGTAATGGAGATTCTCCCAAATTTTTCGGGGGAAACATCAAAAGGAGCAAGTGTTACATGCAATGAGCTCTTAATGAAACTGAACAAGGCTCATCCAGAGCTTCTTCTATTACAAACTTCATGATGGATCATGCTTTCAAGAGTTCCTGTTGATCCTAAGGTTAGCTCTGTTGTGGTGCTCCAAAAATTGTCCCTTGTACAAAAAAATTTGGTTATGAATGCACATTTGGAATAGGCTTATTCTTGAGGTGGTTAGGTTGTTGATTTATTTTTGTCTTTATTTTCTTGCTTCCTCCTATACTTCCTCTTTCTCCTTTTTATTCTTCCTGTGTTATTTTCTTCTTTATCCCATATTTCAAAAGTTTAGATGAGGGCCAATTGTCAGTTTGGGAGCCATTGAAGAATTTTGGAACTTAATTTTAGTAGATCCTGTTGTCATGCATCTTGAAATGATTATGTATTCAATAATTAAAGTCGGGTCTATTAGAATAGGCTCTCCCTTAATTAGTTCTTTATTATGAATACGCTTTTATTTAATTTTTTCCTGATACACTCCACTGATGTTGCTATTTACACCAATACACCCTGTGAACTTAATGCCACATTGATACCTTTTTTATGGGTTAAGTACAAGAGCCAAAGCAGGAATAGGTCAAGTTATTCACTTTTATGACGTAAAAAGTTATAGAAAAGTACAGAATTGTTGTTGGAACATATGACTACCTTATGAAAAAAATTGAAAATATAATGTCATTGTTACCTACTTTCTTTGCAGATGTTTTTGAAGATCATACACGCAATTGCTTTCCCTTATGAGAGTTGGGTAACTCATTGTACTGTTGTTTGTATGGTGGTGGTACAGTTGAACTTACAAGATCTACTGGCTGAGGAATGTAAAGAGGATGAATTCGATTTTAAATGCAAGAATTTGTCTTAGTTTCTTGCTACTGGAAAAGCTGTGTGCAATGCTCAAGCAATTACTGTCACTTTGTTCTGGCAACAATAGATTTTTATCTATGTAAGATAACTTTCAATCAAACACATGATTGTTCATGAAGGAGGTTCAAAAGATTGCTGAGCAACCTGGTTATTGGGGCTTGGGAAGGTGCTTATTTCTCATTGGTTGGTTGATCCTCTTTGACCTGGGCATCTTTCTTTATTACCTTCTGTCTGGGATTCTTGTGGGTCATATGGACAAGAGTGAGAAGCTTTGCGAGATTTATTGGCTATGGGATTTTCCGAATGCTTGTTCGGTTGGTAGAGGATTGTAAGTCTTACAAAGGATGCAGGCTGCTGTCCTAATAGTGTAGTGTCAAATAACATCATTCAAGCAGTCAATCGGCCATGGCAATTTTCTTTAGAATCCAATTCTCTGGCTAAAGTTTGCTGGTAAGGATTACAGGTTGGCTGCTCATTTGGTATTATTAGTTATCCTTGATTTCATTTTTGTATCTTGTTATAGTCCTTAGATTTCTCTTGTTCTTGCATGTGTCGATCACATTTCTGTATTTATTCTAATACAGAATATTGTCTCGGGAAGAACTTCTAAAGAGTACAAACAAAGCTTTAGGATTATTTAAAATCAATTCTGCCTCCAAAACTGTCGATGAAGTGAAATTCATTCTCCTTGATAAAGTGCCTAAAAGCAGATTGACTATCCTAACTTTATATACAAGTTGCCTAAATTAATTATGGCATTTTCCTCATTGAAAAACTAGTCTGAGTCATTTTTCTCATGGTCTTTAATTGGATAGCCAACTGCTCTAGAAGTGAAGTGTTACATTTTTGTAGGACTCAATGGGCTCTTTCCTCTGAAGGTGTGCATCGAGACCTTGGAGTTCAGAGACAACAGTGGAATTTTCTGACGTTCGAGGTTGCTTGGAAAGTTTGAAATCACCTTTTTGTTAGCGCAGTGGGTAAACGAATCTGTAAATCTATTTTTTGAGCGTAATGGAGGGTTTTATAACTTATATCTCTTTTGATGCATTTCTTATGGGAAAGGATTATTTATTTGTCTTCTCAATGACTATCACTCATGGTCACACGTGAGTTTACTGAGAAATTGGTAAGCTCTTTCGAGGTAATATTATTTTCCCGGCTCCTTGTTTTTATTGATTATCTGTTTTAGAGGACTCCTCAGCTTCATCTCTGGTGGCTAGGGGTATATTTTTCTTTTTTCGGGGCAAAGTTTCTCATCTTCTTGTAATTATCGCGAGTCCGACATCAGTCCCTTTAAAATAAAACCCACTTCTTATGCGAGGCTGAAGACCCAAAACATGTTATTCAGCAGTTTTTATTTATTTTTAATATTTAATTAGAGTAAATATACAAGGGTCATTTTCCTCTTGGAAATCAGTTTTCCCATTTCATTTTTGCTTGAAAATTCCACTCGGTGATGGTATGAAACTATCATTAGACTTGTTGACATGTAATTCCCTGAAGGCTTATCATGGGCCAAGTCGGCCCAAGAACCTACTATCAATAGATTTGCTGACTAGGCTGTTTGGGTCCGGTATTATGGATCAGAAACTTTTTCTCTTCCCGACACGATTATGGGTTAGAAACTCAACCAACACTATTTGTGTTTGGGAATTCTGTTGGGAGAAATGAGTTTATTTGAGATATGTACAAATTATGAGATGCTTTTACGGATTTCAAGATACTTTTTACGTATTTTAATATTTTTTTATCTTAACTTGCTTGCCCATTAAGAGAAAGGAGTTCTCAAATAAGCACACTATCAAAAAATTGGCAATCAACTAGCGGGGTTTTTGTACCAAAAAAAGAAGTAATGGAGTGTGTATTTCGCAGAAGGGGCTGGTTCCTCATGCAGTGAATCAGAGTTGAAATCTCCGTTATAAAAGGTATTTACATTTAACATCCGTTAATGCCTCGATCATGATTGTCTCTCTAGCATAAAAATACCCATGCTTTGGAAAAAATAAAATTGGCAAGCACAAGTTGAAATTTTGGACTTTTCCGAAACTTGGGAATTTAGCAATAGCATGAACAAGGGTTTGTTGGTGATAAAACTGTAATCTCACACAGAAATGTACATCATTTAAGTCTTAATTAGGCATATTTTGTGTGGTAGTATAGGTCACTTGCATCTCTAGTTATTTGGACATTGAAAGCTTCAATATTTTTTCATATATTAAATAAATAAGGACAAGCCTATATTTTTTCCTTAAAATTCCCTAATGTATAGTTTTTCTACCTGAAAATCCCAACCTTAATTCTGCCATCTTTTTAACGTCAAGTCAGGATGGCCGCCGACTGCTGTCAACGTTGCCGGTTGTGGTATTTGTTCTGCATTCCCGTTTCCCATACACTCTTCCTTTTCTGGTATTTGGTTATAAGTTCATAGAATGCTTACATATATACTTATATATTACCCATAGAGAGACAGCGATACAGTACCTACCCACATAATAGTAAATTGGAGCAAGTTGATAGTGGAAACATATCTTCCATGAAAGATTCAGTTCATGCTTCAATAATCTACCCCTCCATTATTGCCAATTATTTAATTTGTTACACACTATTCAAATAAAATATTACATTAATAATTAAGAAATAATCAAATAATGGTGAGACACTACGATCCGTCCATTTTGGTGGGAACATAGACACACAGTTTTAAAATCATATTAATTGTTGATGATGATGGTCTTTGGTGAGGACAAATCATATATAGTTGGAGTAGTTATAATAGAGATTAGCAACTATGATATGGAAAATTCAAACAGCAATTCAAAATGGTGTGAATCAACTTTTTGATATAACGTGAAATTGTATTTTATAGAAAGAATTGGGGTTCACATTGCATTTCCAACAAGGACATGCAACATAAAATGGTATATTACCAAAAAAATTAAAAAAGATATAGCGCACATTTTAAAGGAATGAACATAAAATTATACCGAATTCCAATAATGATGATGGGAACAAATCGTAGTTGGAGTGGTTATAGTAGCGATATTAGCAACCACGACATCATGGAAAAATCAATGACAAGTATGGTGTTGTCATCTTTTATACTGAAATTTATCATTGTAGGCTACTTCTCAATTGTTAGTGAGAATTCTTAGTAATTAAGTCTAATTTTTAAGATTTCATAATGATTCTCTGGAGAATAAAACCGTAATTTCAAATGGTCTGATCAACTTTTTATTTAACGTGAAAATGCATTTTATAGAAATAAAAAAAAGATGCTTTCTAAAAATGGTGCTTTTACTAACTCAATTTGGCATGAGGAGTGTTGAATTTCTTGGTCCCAGCAGGGTTTACAAATGCAGAGAAGGGACAAATAATAAAAGGGATTAATTTTTTTTTTATATTGCTACTTGATTGAGTCGTATTCTATCGGATTTAATAGGGAATAACTCTTTTAAAAATGTTTTATGCATTTATAAAAATTTGAACTCTTCAAAGCAACCAAAACTTCTTTCACTAGTACGAACACTTCAGCTGAATCCACTTCTTATATCAGAAGAAAATGCATTTTATGAAAAAGCATGACGCTTTAAAAATAGTGCTTTTACTAATTCAACTTGATAGTAAGAAAAGGAAAAAAGAATACAAGAAGTTACAAGCATTAGTCTTCGGTAAAGAAATTAAGTATGGGACTTTTACATATCAAGTATTTAAAGAAGGCCACTTCAATAAAAAATCAAATTACAAATCTGGTCTATATTAATAATTGGATGAGTATCATGAGCCAAATAATATTTCTACAAGTGACTTATATTATTTGTATATTTATACATTATATTTGTATAATGTAGATTAGAAGGAATACTGCATCTCATCCTATTTATAGAGTAAAGAGAAAAGATTTTATTTGGTTATATTTGTAAGTCATCCAATTAATTTTTTATTTGAATGTACAATTTTATCCTTTATTTGTTATGTGTTGACTTTATTCTTATGTGTTATAGTTAATATTAAAATAGGGACAAAATTGAAAAGTTATTAAATGTTAAGATAAAGTTAATAAGATGTAAGGTTTTTTAATCATATGTATGAAATATGTTAGAAATGACTTATAAATGGGATACCATGAGTAAACCTATAAAGCAAATCTTGTTGGAAGTTACTCTCTTTCCAATCCATAATGTGTTGCTTATCATAAAATCGTTGGAATCCAAAAGAGTTAATTGCATAGTTAAAGTTGTCTAGTCTGATTTACATATTTATTCCTAATAACTACCATAAATTCTTTAAAAAAACTATATACTCTCTATCCCCTTATTAAAAATTGAGAAGGATGACATTTTAAATAAACCATTTGATGCTACACAAATCTAAAATATGGGAAAAGAGACTTAGATGTTTGATTTTATTTTTAAAATTTTTATTAACACCATAATAATCTCACGGAAATCTCTACACATACCGGTTGATTATTCTTATGAAAACTCATCATTAGAATACTTGACGTAAGTATGTGCCTGTTTAGATCAGTAGTAGAAACTGTTTTTTCAATGTAATTTACAGTCTATGAAATAAGTATATAAGAGGGTTTTATCTTAACTTACATGAACGTATTAAAACTAATGCAAGCTGGCCCTATAACAATTAACACCAAATATAAAATTAAAGCCAAATTGCTTGTCATTCCAACTGCTCTTGGGAACAAGCCTAAATATTTTATTGCAAGTGATCAAATGGGATTTATTAAACCTATGTCTGCATACTCTCCCGATCAGACCCTGTTTGTAATGCAATTGATTATTACGTGTCATGCACATGTTATTTTTTTTTTTTATAAAAGGCTCTTAATGCATTCATTTTGCTTGCAAGTTGGATCTTAGACTCAAAAAAGAATTAGGAATTAATGGCTCTCACGGGGAGGCTGGAGATTGAGAATGAGATTGAGACGCCAGCTTCAAAGTTCTTCCACTTTTTCACAAAGAAACTTCACCATGTTCACAACATCACTGATCATGTTCACGCGAGTGAGCTTCATGAAGGAGAAGACTGGCATAGCGTTGGATCTGTCAAGCAATGGACTTATACTGTTGGTAAGCTTTTTAATTCAATTCCATGTTCATCATCGTCGTCGTCATCATAATTATATAATTCAATTCTCCTACTTCATTCTCATATTTCTTTTGCTATATGAGAGGTTTATTTCAGGCAGAAGTTCAGTAAAAGACCATATTACTAAAAGTTTGCTTTTACGATAATTGACCAAAACAACGTTCTTTTTAAAAAGTCCACCCGCAGTTGGAGCTCCAACCCTCCGGTTGCTGGCCACCGGAGTAATCCACTAGCCACCCACCGAAGCCCTTCGGCCAGTCGTTGGACAATAAATGTTCCAACGAGGTGGCCAAGGAGGGGTTTTAACCCATGATCCTTTTATTCATCAAAAAAATTATTTTTATCTGAGACAAAAAATTTATCACTACCAAGTCATCAAACTCATTTAATTATATAATGAAAAAATTCTCTCTCACTCTCTCTCTCTACACACACACACACACACACACAATATAAACTCAGCTTTTTAACCACTTGCTTGCTACAATACGAAATGGGCGTATTAAAACTCTAACATGACTGTTGACTTTAGTTATGCTGACATGTCATTTATCATTATGAACTTGTCAACAAGATAGAATATACAGAGGGTATTGACTAATATACACTCTTGCTTTTAATTAGGAGATCATTTCACACTGATATATATATATATATATTGTTTAAACTTGTTGTGGACGTCCGTATGTACAGATGGTAAGGTACTGAAATGCAAGGAGAGGATTGAAGTATATGATGAAGAAAACAAAATAATCAAATTCGACCTGTTTGAAGGAGACGTTATGGAGCAATTCAAGAGTTTCAAGATGACTCTTAAAGTCTCCGACAAGGTTGCTAAGTGGATCATTGAGTATGAGAAGCTGAATGAGGCAATCCCAGACCCAAAAGGCTACTTGGACTATGCCACTAACGTTACCAAAGATGCCGATGCTCATCTTCTCAAGGCATAGAGAGAAATTGATAACTGAGAATAGTGTCTCAGCTTAGAGTTTCTAGCTTTAATCGTGTGTGCGCGCCAGTGTGTGTGAACTCTAATTATCTGTATTTTATGATTACGTGTGTTTGTGTGTGTGTTTATGTATGTGTGCATTGTGTGTGATGAACTAAATAATAAGGTCTTCAGTACTGTTGTTGGTTTCATGCATTGTGGTGCAATCAGATCTGTTGAATTAATGCTTTTATCATGATGTGTACTTCGTGTTGGTCTTTGAGATGCATTAGGTGATATTGAATCCTCAAATGTTGAATTAATTACGGCCTACATCGATAGATTGCTTTTGCAGAACTAAACACCATTTTCTCTAAACATGGCATCTAGAGAGTTATCTTATATATAAACTCATACAATCCTTAATATAAGACTCACTTTGTAATTCAATTTCTTCATTAAAATGATCTTATATTAAATATTGGAGTAGTGCAATTTCATATCAGTAGAAACTAAAATGTAAAAAGATTTAGAGAGATCATATTGTGTAGAGAAGTTGTAGTTTAAACATGAACACCTTTCTTGATTTTATTTTCTTCATCAACTCGTGCGTCCAAACCCTAATCATGTTGAAAAATATTGAATCTTCAAAGGAAAGTCATATGTTATTAGCATATATAACCCCTCCAGGCAATTTCAAATCATCACCTAATTACTTCTGGAATTATTTGACCATAGGCATCATCATCATAATAAAATTCTCTTTGAATCTCTCTCTTTCTGTCCACTTACTCCTCTATTTTTCTCATTTTTACCCTTCCATTCAAACTATTTTTCATTTATTTATTTATTGTTTTTACCCTTCTGGAATTATTTATTGTTTTTCTGAATATAAATCCATTCAAAGAGATAGTAATAATTATTTTTCATTTTTACCCTTTTTTAGTTTTGTTGGAAAAAGAAAAAGAAAGAGATGTGATGATAATTTATAAAGGATTGAGGTCAAATTTTTAATAACTAAGTTTTTCACCATAAGGGTCAGACACAATTACATTTTACGTAATGTAACTTTTACACCATACAAAATTTAATTGTGTCAGACATTTATGAAGAAAAAAATCATTATTAAAATTGCACCTTGAAACTAGCCAATAAAAAAGAACTCTAGCTCAGAGACTGCACCACATCTTATGGGGCTTCTTAGTGCAAAACTCATAATAGCCAGCTTCGTCAAGGAGATTTAACAGGGCACCATTGAATCTATTAAGCACTAACTTATGCTGTTGTAAGATTCTATATATACAATGGTGTTTTTGGATTTGGAAATGATCAAATTCATTATTTAATTTGGATTTGAGTAATTATTGTTGCTGTCATGACTGATTCTTGTTAATTTGGTGTAAATGGGAACAAACGACGGTGAGGTGATGGAGACAAGTAAAGAGAGATTTGAAGAGCTTGATGGAGAGAGCTAATCAGTAAAAGTGGATTTACTCGAAGGAGATATTAAGGAACGATACAATGAGGGAATTTCAATATATTCTGATCAACGTTATACAAAAAGAATAAGAGAAACCTAAGAATGAGTAAAATATAATTGTGATCCTGTGCATCTCCTTAAACTTCACTTCTTAAGGGCCCGTTTGGTTCAAAGAATTCGTTGGAATAGAATGGAATGGAATGGAACGGATTTTTTTAGGGTGTGCTTGGTTGGTACTGGAATAGAAAATAGGTTGATGGGAAAATTTTTGTTTGGTTGGGTTAAAATTGTAGGAAAGAGAGTAGGAAAATTGTATCAAATGACTATAATGCCCTTAATGACAAATGTAAAATGTTTTTTATAAATATAACTATTTATTAATAAAAATTTAACTTATTTATATTTATTTTTTAATATTTAATTATCTAATATTTAATTATATTATATTTATTAATTATATATATTGATATATGTATTTAATATATATTTATTAATTATATATATATTTATATGTGAACAGTGTCACATCCTCAGCCCATTCGAATGGTATAGGTGAAATATTTTCACCTCATCCTCAGCCCATTTGAATGGGGTGAAGATGTGCGTCTTCTCCGTCATCTTCTCCGGCGACGTGCTTGTTCCGTTCTTCCTTTGGTGATGATTTGTTTGTTCCGTTTTCATATGTTTTCGAGATGAATGATTTATTTGAACACAGTTCATCTTCTCCGTGACGATTTATTTGTTCGTCTTCACCCTCTGTTCCTCTTTTCTCCGTCGCGAAGATAAGGTGAGAATATATCACCAAATGCATACGAATGATGTAACATCCCCAGAGCCCTCCATCGTAGATATTGTCCCTGTTGCAAACAGAGCAAGGTTTTGTTTCTCTGGGTTTCTACAATAACCCAGAAAACTCGTCTACGAGGGGAAGATATCCACACCCTTATAAGGCATGCTTCGTTCCCCTTCCCAATCGATGTGGGACTTTACATCCATCCCTCCATAGGGGCCAAACGTCCTCGCTGGCACACCGACCGAAGGCCTGGCTCTGATACCATTTATAACATCCCCAAAGTCCTCCATCGTAGATATTGTCCCTGTTACAAACAGAGCAGGGTTTTGTTTCCCTGGGTTTCTACAATAACTCAGATACCATTAGTAACAGCCTAGCATCCTCCCTCGCAGATATTGTCCCTGTTTGCAGCCATAGCCAAGAGTAGGGTTTTGTTCCTCTGGGTGCAGCTGTAGCCACCCAGAAAACGCATCCACGAGGAGAAGGTATCCACATCCTTATAAGGCATGCTTCGTTTTCCTTCCCAATCGATGTGGGACTTTACAATCCACCTCCATAGGGGCCCAGCATCCTCGCTAGCACACCGACCGGAGGCCTGACTCTGATACCACTTCTAACAGCCCAGCACCCTCCCTCCCAGATATTGTCCTTGTTTGCAGCTGTAGCCAAGAGCAGGGTTTTGTTCCTCTGGATGCAGCCGTAGCCACCCAGAAAACGCGTCCACGAGAGGAAGGTATCCACACCCTTATAAGGCATGCTTCATTCTCCTTCCCAACCGATGTGGGACTTTACAAATGACACCCTTCATCTTCACCAAATTCGAATGCATAATGGAATTTTGAAGGGACTCATTCGAATGACACCCTTCATATTGAAATTTTTAAACCTCTCATTTGAATGAGCTTTTTTCCCATTCGAATGACACCATTCGTTTTCAGCTTTATAGTGGAATTTGGAAGAGTGTCATTCGAATGAGCCTTTTTCCCATTCGAATGACACCCTTCATCTTCACCATATCTTCAACATATTCGAATGCGTATTGAAATTTTTAAACCTCTCATTCGAATGAGCCTTTTTCCCATTCGAATGACACCCTTCGTTTTCTGCTTCATAGTAGAATTTGGAATGGTGTCATTTGAAGGAGCCTTTGACTCATTCGAATAACACCCTTCATCTTCACCATATCTTCAACACATTCGAATGCGTATTGAAATTTTTAAACCTCTCATTCGAATGAGCTTTTTTCCTATTTGAATGACACTATTTGTTTTCAGCTCCATTGTGGAACCCTTCATCTTCACCATATCTTCAACACATTCGAATGTGTATTGAAAATTTTAAACCTATCATTCAAATGAGCATTTTTCCTATTCAAATGACCCCCTTCGTTTTCAGCTTCATAGTGGAATTTGGAAGGGTGTCATTCGAATGAGCATCTGGCTCATTCGAATGACACACTTCATCTTCACCATATCTTCAACACATTCGAATGCATATTGAAATTTTTAAACCTCTCATTCGAATGAGCTTTTTCCCATTCGAATGGCACCCTTCGTTTTCAGCTTTATAGTGAAATATTTTCACCTCATCCTCACCTCATTCGAATGCGTTGAGGATGAGGTGATATATCTTTACCACATCTTCACCCCATTCGAATGGGTGAAGGTGCTCTTCTTCTCCGGTGACATGCTCGTCTTCTCCGGCGATGTTTGTTTGTTCCGTTCTTCGACCACATTTGCTTATTCCGTTCTCCGGTGAAGGTGCTCAAAGCTATATATAAAATAATTATATATATATATCTATGTGCGTGTATCTGTAGATGGAAAATCGCCATTACCTCTGTTCCTCTTTTCTCCGTCTCCGGCAGTGGAATGAACTGCTCCTGAGTTTGTTTCAAGTTTTATTTGCAATGGCATGTCAGGGCAAATCCATCTTTTGTCGTCTTCCATGGTGCAAATGAATTTGGCTTCCCACCATTTTAGGTGGGAAGAGAGATTCCGGCCTATGAATGAAAATTGGTCCCCGCCGGAATCCATTTTCCATTTTAAAGGTGAATCAAATAGCCGCCGCCACTGGAAAATTTTGATTTTCCTATTCCATCGGCCGATTTTCACCGAACCAAATGGGGCCTAAATCTTTTGTCCTAGTAGTAATACTATGTATCTACTCCAAGGTTATTAAAATCGGACTGGTGACTGAATCGAACAAGGTAGTGGGTTAAGAGTCAGTGGGTCAGACCGGAGTTAAACCGGGGGTCAAACCGGTGAGGAATAAAAATTAAAAAAAAATTATCACACATTGACACAATCAAACTATTGAAAATTTCAAAAAATAAATAGCAAATTCTATTATTAACAAAATAATAATTACCAAATCAACAATATACTTGTAGATTATCTATTATCCAACATTATTTACTATTTTAAAATATCAAAATATATATGGTAAGGGGACATTTTGTTTTTCATTCTCACATTTTGCTTTTCCCCTTCAAACACCAAAATGTTCTCCTACATGTAATCTACAAATGGGACAAGAGCAATCAATATGCAACAAAATGATAGTATAGAAGGTTAAGTGGGAAAATACCAACTTATATTCTTCTAAAGCGTATATAGACTTATCCTTCGACTTACACTATAATTGATCATGATATCTTCATTCATCTTATCACCCCCTATTTTCTCTCAGACGTATATATGATTTCCCATGATGAAGAAAATCATAATCCCTCAAGTTGTGGTCATACTTCTTAGCTTTAATTGTTCATATTCCACTCAAATCCAACAACTTCACCTTCATCTTAATAAATTTTGTAAAAAGTAATTTAAAAAAAAAAGTTAACCGGGTCAATCCCCAACCAGGCAGGTTGGCCGGGTCAAACCCGGGTCGATCCCAACCCAGGGTCAGAAGCTCAACCGGACCGGACCAGTGGCCGGTTCACCTGTTTCCGGTTTGAACTGTCCGGTCCGGTTTTATTAACATTGATCTACTCTTACCACTTGCATGTGGTTGGGTGGCTATCACCACGTAATACTTTCCAATTTAAGTATTATTAGTGTCGTATGATTAATAACTATGATTTGAACAAAAAAATGATGTTGGGTTGCTATCACCACATGATATCTCCTTCACATTCTTCTTTTCCGATTCCTATTTCTATCCATATCAGCCAAACACGACCTTCAAGAAATACATTTTGAGTTAAATAATTCCAAACTAACTTTAAATCATTTAAAATACAAGGACCTGCATGGAAAACTATTGAGCAAAGTACACTCAGAATAGCAAAAGTGTTTACTATTTTTAAAATTTTTTGGTCATAATATCCTTTCCTACCTAATTTTTTTTCTCTCTCATCAAAGCCAAGGGTAAAAGATGATTCAGAATCTTAACTCTGCTAGCATATATTCACTACTACCATGGATTGTCTATATATACAAGGTCAATGAAGCCAGCATTCCCTTCCCACACCATCCGATCCCATTTGATAGCTAGATCCATTGTTATTACATCACATATTAATTATTTCATTGATCAGTATGGCTCTTGCTTGTAAAATGGAGGTTGAAATTGAGATCCAATCACCTGCGACTGAGTTCTTCAACTTCTTCACTAAGCAACTTCACAATCTTCCAACACCGCTGGTTTCAGGGGACCATCAAGGAGATGACTGGCACGCCATGGATCTGTTAAGAACTGGTCTTACACTGTTGGTAAGATTATATATATATATATAATGCTATGTTTGGATTTGGAAATGATATGTTATCAAAATCCAATATTCAATTTGGATTTGAGTAGTAGTTGTAGTTGTTATGACTGATTATTCTGAATTTGTGCAAACGGGAACGAACAGATGGTAAAGTGGTGACATGTAAAGAGAGATTTGAGGAGATTGATGAAGACAGCAAATCGCTAAAATTGGAATGCTTCGATGGAGATGTTAAGGAACTGTACAAGCTAAGAGTTTGAAGTTCACAGTAAAAGTCACAGACAAGGAGGGAGGTCGTGGGGCCATTGCAAAGTGAAGCTTCTTTTATGAAACGATCAATGAGAGAATCCCAGATCCAAAAGGCTACTTGGACTTGGTAACTACCTTGGCCAAAGATGCTGATGCTTATTATCTTCTCAAGGCACAGAAGGGAAAGTGAACTACAGCAAGTAAAGCATCAGTTGATCTAAGTACGTGTAAGATTGATAAATAAATTAGAACGGAGTACTAAATTAAAGAATAAGGTTGAGTGCTGATGCTGTTAAGTTCATAGATATGCGTGTGTGATGAACTAAAGATAAGGCCTTTGTGGTTGATTTCACGGATTGAGGGGCAATCATATGTCTAAGTTTGAATTCCTCTATGAATTATGATCCATGCATTTAAGGTCAATGTCAAAAGTGTTGAATTAAAGTTTTTGTCATGTATTCTGGTCTTTGAGATAATTAGGTGGAATAGAATCTTTGTACGTTGAATTATTATGGGATAATGTTTTAAAAGTCACGCAAGATGTCGAGTAAAAAAGATCAGTGATTTATTATTTTGATGATCCAACCAGTTCGACCAAATGTGAGATTGGTGATGTAATAATTAAATAAAAAGTAATTAAGTAAATATATAAAAGAAACTAATTCATAATAAGTCTAATTCTTAACATAATTTTTTTATCAATGTAATTCTTGACATAATAACACGACAATATTTAATGAAATAACATCAAATGGCTAGGAATAATTTGAAAAATATGAAACTTTTATTTTTAGAGATTTTAAAATTTTTCTGCAACTTTTTTCTTAGGCCTAAAGAGTCATCCAATTTTCTAAAAATCGCTTCACTTTCCCGTCTAATTTTGGATCTTGGCTCCAAAAGTAGCTCGACCCCAATTAAACTGAACTCTCAATCATAAGAATGATTTCTTCAGCAAATACTCAATTTCATTATTTCAAAAGAGCATTACAAACCATGTCAGTTAAAAAAAACTACATTCCATCATCAACAACTGCCTCCTCTGTAGAAGGTGGTGGTTGATCAAAAAATAAAAATTCTCTTAATCAAAATCTGTGAAATTTCCTAAATACCAAAAGTCTAGCATCCTCTGTGATATCTCTAAAAGGGTGACTAATGTAATATAACCTTTGGTCAACAAGTTAACAGTTTCAATACAATTATTTCAGACTTCAAACTTTCTTGTAATATTTGTTCCACCATATCTGAAGACCTTAACCCTATGCTTGGAGAGAAAATGAGGGAGGAAAGAAAATTTGGAGAGAAAATGAGGGGAGAAATGAGTTTTCGCCTACTTGAATAGAAGAGAAAAAGTGGGAGGAAGGAAAAGTTGGGGAGAAAATGGGGTGTGGGTCCCGCCACATTTTCTCCCCAACTTTTCTCTCCACACATGGAGAGAAAATAGAGAGAAAACTCTTTTTCCTTATCTATCCACATGCTCTTTTATTACTTTTTCATTTTAACTAATTAAGTTTAACATAGAACATTTTTAAAATTCTGACTATGACTTTTTTTAAAAGAATAATATTTAAGATATATTCAAACATCTAATTTATTTTTTAATTGCCTACTAAAACCTCACAAACTTAAAAAATATGATATATTCTTATCTAAATTATTTTATTTTGAAATATAATAATCTGAAAATATATCTTTAATAAATAATTTGATTTTAAATTATATACTGATATTAATGTTAATATAATTTTTTCATTACCATATTTAATTTAATTTATACTTTATACATTTTAAGGATAGTTTACTTGTTACTATTTATTAAAATATTTTTATTTAAGAATATTTTAGTCATTCAACCATTTGTCCATTTTCTTTTCTCTATGTTTTCTCTTACCCATCCAATCAGAATAGATGATAATATTTTATCTCCACTTTTCTCTTCTCTCCATTTCTTCTCCTTCATTTTCTTTCCTCTCAACTTTTTATTCGGGGAGTCTAAATGATTGCAATAATTCTAGCAATGGTTGGGAGTACCTGTAAAAAGCTTGCACGTGTACCCACTTATCTATCTGTCATCTTCTCCTCAAATAATGCTGCCACCATCTGCTTGCTCGTTCTGATCTTAAAATAGGCCCATCAACTTGTGGAGATATGAATCTCTCCCTTCTATTTGACACCTTTCTAGATAGTTGTGGATGAGTCCGAACAACTGTCAATCGCTTAGACTTTCAGACAGTGGCGGAGCCAGGACCCTGAACCAGTGAAGGCAATTTTTTATTTTCAAACAATGACAACAAGTTTACAAGTGTAAATAATTTGAGTGGGTTCAAATATTAAAAATCAGTGGGTGCAAAATAAAAAT
>JANTPZ010005295.1:0-13409 GCA_025593235.1 Vachellia pachyceras
CTAGATTTTGAAATGTGATTTATGTTTGGGAAGTTATAGCTTTTACAGATTTCGAGGTAAAAAAGTAAGAAAAAGTGGGTATGAAAGAGGAAAGTAAGAAAGAGAAAGAGAGAAAAAGTAAGAAAGAGGAAAGTAAGAAAGAGTAGTAAAAAGAGAGTATGAAAGAGAAAACCTAGGTTTCAAACCTAGATTTTAAAACCTAGGTTTCAAAACCTTGAAACCAAACCAACCCTCAACCTTAACTACTAATGGGATAAAATTTATTGTGGTCATCCTCCAACCAAACCATTGTCTTCACATCTCCTTTTTTCAATCACGTTACATGTAAGTTGAGATAAAACTTCTTTGATATACTTATTTTGGAATTCGTAAAATTTTTCTCCCAATAGATTTTCAAGCAAGGATAAATTTATTTTCTTCTCTCAAAACAATGGCATGTGATCCTACTTGACTAGTAGGAAATATCTTGATGTTTCATTGGTATCATCTGCGACTAACTTGACTGATACAAGTAATCTCTTCCCACATCATCTTTTTAATTGGCATCGACAGTCTAAATCCTATGCATTTATATGACTTTGGGGGAGCTGAAAACAGGGGATCTAGAGAATCACACCCTCTCTTTCCCAACTCCAACCCCCTGAACAGATCACTTATATTCCATTTCAACAATTTGAATAAGATATATATCATGCATGCGCAGAATGCAGAATTTGGAATCTCTCAAGTTGGTGAAATTGAGTTCAAATTATCAGAAATATGCATTCAATATATAAAGTTTGTCTTATACGCATTTAACAATAGAAAAAAGAAACATAAAATACTATCACGTTCAACTTTGCAAACAGGGGATCCAAAGTTATGTAATTTAAACCACCATTAATCGGTGTCACTGGGTTGGGGGGGGAGTAATTTGGGCTTATATTTTCCTGCATTTAATCTTATAAAACAATAGTTAATTGCTTTATCGGCTAGTTCAATTTATATTTAACTGGTCTTACATGATGCTAATAATAAAAAATAAGAACATTTCAGTCAAACCATATATACAAAAGGTTATTAGAAAAAAAAGGAGTTAAAAATAAATTAAACCAATAAAAAAATATCAAATATATCTAGCATATACTTGATCAAAAATCAACTTTATATTTAAAAATTGGCATTGTGTAGTAAATGTTTGTGGAACGATTACTCTAGTGTTCAGAATTGAGATCAATCATCATCATCATCATGAAGGACCGAAAATGACCACAAAGTATATAGCAGCACTTATATTACCTCCATGATATATACACACACAGTTGGATGGGTCATTTCAGAAAATTACATAAATCTAAGAGCTTTTAGCCATATCTTGAATCCAACAAAGGCCTTCTTCACAGAAAGTATTAAGAAATTGTACGATGGGAAGCAGAAATAGATGTGTGTGTCAGTGAGATAACTGATGTTGTGGAGTTTAAGATGCCAAGCAAGCTTCCCAGAAGAGTCTGTTCTTTTCCATCTCATCCATTTTCTCTGCACCTGAATCCACAGAGCTCACACCCACCTTATTCTCTTCTTCCATCTCACAATCATCATCATCATCATCATCATCATCATCATCATCTTCTTCATATGTTGTTCCATGCACACAAACCTCCACCTGCTCATTGATGATGAGTTCATCAGATTGGATGATACTCTCATCAGATGTATCATAGCAGCAGGATTGAGCATCATCGTCATCAGCATCATTACCACATAAGGGAATTCGACAGGCAATATTAGGATCCCCAATGGGCTCACAGCCGGGGGCCTCATCAGAATCTCCACTGGCTTCAAAACACAGGTAACAAGATACATCTACAGTACTGCCTTTCATGTCCATCGATCTTCTACAATGGAAGATTATGTTCAGCTCTGCAGATTTCTGTATGCGAATAAAGTGCACCGTTCAAAGAGGAACGTGACGCTTTTAGCGAAAGAGAAAATGAGACTCTTCATTGCTAAAAAAAGAAGATAATATGCCTCAAAGATTGTTGTGGGCTCCTTCTAGAAGCATAATTACATCATTAGATCATGCCCAATTGCTAGCAGACGGAATTTTACCCACCCCTTCTAGAAGTTCCATGCACGGACATGCGCCTTGTTTTACTATCTTGAGGAAACAAACAGAGACACGTAAATAAATATACATGTGTGATAATGATTCAGCAAGTATATACACAACTTTATTTGGTTAATTTCAAATTGGCTAAAGTATACTTTTAGTCCTTTATGTTTGCGTCAGGTTCAACTTTAGTCCTTTAAGTTTAAAAAGTGCACTTTTAATCCCTCAAACTTAACGCCGTTAGTTTCTCTTAATGGAAATTGCTAACTCATCAAACTTAACGCTGTTATTTTAAATTTATTTTTATTTTACACACTTTAGTCCTTTAAGTTCAAAAAGTGCGCTTTTAGTCCCTCAAACTTAACACCGTTAGTTTCTCTTAACGGAAATTGATAACTCATCAAACTTAATGCTGTTATTTTAAATCTTTTTTTATTTTACCCAATTTAAAATATTAAATTTATTATATTATTAAATTAAAATTACAATGTGAGTATGCTTTGTCAACGTTTTATTGCACAGTCATCAATTAAATTTGATGAGCCAGCAATTTCCGTTAAGAGAAACTAACGGCGTTAAATTAAAGGGACTGAAAGTGCACTTTTTAAACTTAAAAGACTAAAATGAAACCTAACGCAGATATAAAGGATTAAAAATATACTTTAACCTCTCAAATAACTTGTGCACTTCACATACATACATCTCAAGACACAAGGCAGCCGCCCCACGAAATATTATTCTTAGTTTCTTACGCAGTTTTTGACTTAAATTTATCGGTCAATTTAACAACTGAAGCCTCCAATCTGAAGAGGGCTATAAAGTCCGAAATGACCAAAAAATCTAATTAATGGATAATCACGAAAATTAATAAACAAAAATACGGACAGCACGTTTATAATTGAGTTTTTTTCCTCCGGAGAAAAGAAAAATCTAACACCATACCTAAAGCGCTCATATAATTGAGTGTGGAGAAGGTAATTAAAGTGAGAAGCAAATCAAGGGAATAAGAAATGGGCCCACCGCACCAATGGGCTCTTCACAAATAATTTGTTTTTTTGTCATAATAATAATAATAATAATAATAAATAATATTATTATTATTATTATTATTTATTATTATTATTAATGGCATCGGCATGCTCCGCCTTTGTCGATTGTGGCAGGCAGCATCTCTGAATGCGTGGGATTGCCAATTACATAAACCTAACATCTCTCAAACAAGTTACCATTGATTACTTGTGTGTTTGGGAAGTCCATTGAGAAAAATGAATTTACAGATTTTGAGGTATTTTATCGATTTTAAGATGATTTTATGGATTTCGAGATGGTTTTAATGAATTTCGAGATGGTTTTTACACATTTCGAGATGATTTTATCTCGGCTTACGTGCACCGTTTGGAAAACAATATTCCCAAACAAGCACTACGATGTTACCATGTATAGTGTTCCCCTTGAAAAAGAAAAAGGAAAATTAATAATCTAATCCAGTTAATTTTGGTTCAGTTAAAACTCAATTTCTAAACTCTAATATATTATAACTCATATTATATAATTTTAACTCGGTTGAATATCAATTTTCAAATTTTGACCTGATGTTATTCAGTTATTATAATTTTAACCATTTAAAACATCGGTCACTAACCCTATATTTGGATGGAAGGAAATTGAGGGATGAAAGAAAATTAGGGGAAATAAGTTTTCCTTTACTTAAATGAAGAGAAAGGCTTGAAGCATCTCCATTTCTTTATTCTCCTTTTACCCTTCCTTTCTCCAATCATAACCATCTATTTCATCAAAGGGCATCAAGAACACACTTAACACTACTTTGTTGTTTAGTGCGAAAAGAGAACTTCTCTCCCCTCACTGAATTACAAAGTAGTGATAAGTGGATTGTTTATAGCCTTTTGATGAAATGAAAGGTCAATATTAGAGAAAATGATAGTAAAAGAACAATAAAGAAAATGAGATGTTACAAGCCAAAGAAAAAGTGGGAGGAAATAAATATTAGAGAGAAAATATGGTGTCAGACATATCCCATTTTCTCTCCATATATGAAAAGAAAATGGGAAGAAAACTTTATTTTCTTATCTACCCTCATGTTTTTCTTCATTACTTTCTCATTTTAAGTCATTGACTTTGACATCCAACATTTTGTTTTTAAATTTTGGCTCGTTTTCATGAAGAATAAGCTTAACATGTATTTTAATATCTAGTTTAGTTCTTTTAATTTGTTACTAAAATATCATAGCTTTGAAAAAATATCTTCGTTTGAATTATTTTATTTTAAAATATAATAACTTAAAGAATATTTTTAAAATAATTTTATTTTAAATTATTAATGTTAATGTAATTTTTTCATTATCATATGTAATTTGATTTCAAACCTAATATTTTCTCTCCAAATTTCTCACCTCCGATTTTCTTCACCTTCAACTTTTCTTTCAAAAAAAAAACTTTATTTCATATAATTTCAATTTTTTAAATGTAAGGATCAATATTTTAAACTGTTAAAATTATCATGACAGAGTTTCATCATTACAATAAAATTAAAAATATATGTACCGAATGATTATTTTTTCAAAAAAATTATATTTATGGCTTCATATTTTATTAATATAGGAAACAAGCAATATATCAGATCTCTCATATAATGAAAAAAATAAAAATAATGCATGGCAAAAAAAAAGAAAATAAAAAATACTGAATCGTGGATGGGGCTGAGCAGCAACGGAATCCTAGGCCTGCATGACCCATCCAAGCGACTGTTACGGGCCGTTTGACAGATGTTCGAAACATCGTCCTCCTCGCAACAAAAATCGAAATTCCTTTCACCGACCAAAAAAAAAGCAAAATTCCTTTCACCAAAATTGCTCAAGCCTGGGTCGTGGATTGGTTCAGATATGGGTTAGATATTTTAAGCATCAGATCATGACAAAATTAAACATTCACGTGCTTCACGTGCCCTCGACTACATTAACTTGCATGATATGCTCAAATCACGTGAACCAACAAGTTCTTTATCCTAATACTTGAGCTGCCTTCAAGCCGTTGAAAACTCGAAATTCAACAAAAATGTTCATACCAAAACTTTTTTTTTTGGCCCAGAAAAATTGACTTATCATTAATCAAAACTCAAAATGGTCTAATACAAGTAAAAACAACCATAATTCCTTAAAAGGTCTGAAAAAAAAAACGAAACAAAAACTAGAAAATTAGGCAAATTTTTAAAAACTGAAACTAATTTTTTATTTTCAATTTTAAAAAGGTGTTGTGAATTAGAAATAGACAATATACATTAAACATTCCAAAAGTAACCAGAATTACTAATAATTAATGGGAGAGTGAAAGATGGGCATTTATTCGCAGTAGAAAGATAGGCAAAAAAGAACAGGGAGAGTGAAAGATAGACTAGTGTAATGAAAATGAACTATCCAACATCAAACCGATGGCTACAATCCTGATCAATTAGCAGTTGCAAGCAAGGAGGAGGTCTCCAGACCCAGTCTGAAGGGCATCACCATCTTATTGAAGCCTTCACGACCCAATCTGTCACAGCATTTGCTTCTCTTGGGGGATCCACTTGCACTCGTGGTTCCTAATAAAATTACTTACTGAAAGGATATTTTCAATCAGAACATCACATCTCCATTCCATTCAGGGGAGACAACATTATCATTAATACAATAAGTTGGTTGTTGTCTGATTCCAAAATAACATCCTCAATTTGATTTTCATAAGACTAAGACATAGCATCATTATAACAAATCGAATTAACACTTTTCTCAATGATTTCTCAACTAAGAACATTTATTCACTCACTCTACTTCTTACATGACACATTTTCCAGTGCGAAATAACCAGCGCCCGCTAAATCCACTTGCAACAAAGTATCCTTCCCTCTCCGATGACCCTGCCTGAGAAATAACTGCTGCCAATCCGACCAAGAAAAATGGTCCGAAGACTCGTTGCGTCAATTGAGACCACCCAAAACAAGTGGCAGGAGCAAATAATTTCTCACAACTACATGTCATTGGTGAGTTGAGAAGGAAGCTACAAAACTGAAATCTAAATTCTATAGCTAATATTTTTGGTGCCAGAGAAAAATGTGCGATCCTTTTTTCATGGTTGAAAAACCATAAAGTTAAAATACAATCAATAGGCGTGGAGGGAAAAATCAATCAATTAATAATCAATGTCTAAATGAACTTTCATGTTACAGAAATTACAAATCGTATAAACATCAGCTCGATCATGAATTACAATGTGGATTCTACAATCTTTCTCATCAGTAAGGCTTATTCTGCTTGTTGTCCCTCTTGAGTTGAACCTTTAATTTCTTACCACTTAATTGGAATCCGTTCATCATACTAATGGCGGCTTGTGCATCTTCTGGAGACTCATAACTTACAAACCCTGTAAATTGAGTTCATAAGACACCAAAATCTCCGAGCAAACCCATCAGATTTATAAAGAGTGTACAGGGCTTACCGAAACATTTGCTTACACCAGTTGCTTTATCAACAAACACTTTAGCACTCAAAACCCTACCAAACGGCTGAAACGCATTTCCCAGCTCTTGATCTCCATATTCGGGAGGTATGTGATAAATAAAGAGATTGGCTCCAGGTGGTCCTGTGTTGGAAAAAGACAACAAAAAAAATCGACAGAGTCATCACCAAGTCAACATTCGGATCTTTTTTCAGAAATAAAGAATAATGGAAGAATGTCGATGGTAGATAAATAAATACAGAGATAACAGACCTTCAACCTGACTACTGGAATTTTTATGGGCACCTGAAGATGTGGCAAAAATACTACTCCCACCCACAGGTGAAACTGAGGCCGGGGAGCTACTCACAGGCCTAGGACTTATCACTCCTCCAGGATATGCCATTGGATGATGCATACCTGGAACTGCAGGATAAGAACCATAGTAACTTCCAGGAGGCACAGAATAATTTCTTGGGTTCATATTGGGACCAAGTTCAGGTCCCAATGCATTTCCTTGATTCATGTGAGGCATCATATTATGGAAAGCAGGTTGATTCTGCAATGGTGGAATCCGGTATGGCATGAGCCCATAACCCCCAGGAGCCTAGCAAGAGATGAAGAGAACATTATCATCAGTCAAACATATGCCCCCATGAAGAGACCAAACCGATGAAGGCAAATATTTATGACAGGATGATATAATAATGCTGAAGAAAAAATGCCTGAAAGTGTCATTAAGGGTAAACAAGCCACTACAGAAGATGTCTATAATTAACCTGATAGCCATATCCATTATATTGTGGAACATAACCTATCGGCAAGGCTCCAAACAATGACTGATGCTGAGAATCATTATGCGGCATATTAGAAGCTTGGGACTGTGCTTTCTGAGCTCTCCGAGCTTGTCTTTCCTTCTCAGTATCTGCCCATTTGACCACTAAAGGAACACTTGAACCCTATAGAAGGATAATAAAATAGTGATTAAATGGATTGACCAAAATATCAATGTAGCAACATCATTGGCAATGCATCAGCTCATATCAACAAAAAATGATAAACAATATAAGCATGTTGTATAAAGAAAAGAGTATAAGCATGAAGCCCATTGTTTGCTCGATCACTTTATTTAACTATTAACCGCAAGGAGATTTAATCCAAAGTACATCCATGATCCAATTGGTTGTATATGGCAGAGACGTATGTGTAACTCCAATAAGTTTGTTTTTGCGCATTCACAGATAATTGTGCCAGTGCAAGTGCATACTTGTGTAGCAATCCAAAGCTCAAGTTTTGTTCAACTTGACCCCACTTAATGCAAACAGTATAATAAGCATCACAGACAAAAGTAACATCTTGCCCAGACTTGGGTCCAGTTTGAGTCTATCATATAAATAATGATTCAGGCTTGAGCATGAAAAATCATCTTGCATACATGAAAGACACAAAGCAAAGTTTAAATTTCCAGATCCAGATAAGGTCTAATGTACTAAGTATTTGCGCTTCTGCAATTACATTCAACACACAAGATTTAATGTTGATGTCCCTCACCAACAGGATTTTGTGGCTGAAGGCCGCTTGAAGGTCCAAAATGCTGCAAGCACAATTTACAACTAAAATCGTAATTGTGTTTAAAATCATGCTCTCTCCATTCTATCACACACACACACACAACGAATGAATAATGTGGATGGATAACTAAGCTTGCCATGTGCATTTGTCAGCAGTGTAATCTAAAACCATCACTTTCCATGAATTGGATTTTAACATTAGAGTTTGTTTGGTTTAACAGAAGGGAAAATAATTTAATGAAGAGGGGAGAGACTTCAATGTTCTCCTATCTGGTTTGGTTGGAGGGAAGAAAAAGGATTTTTTTTTTAGACCCCCTGGGGTATGATAAACTGACCATCCTTTCAAATTTAAGTTCTTATTTTTCTCGCTTTATAAAAAACAAAATGGTTATATTATAGCCCATCTTGTTTTAGAAATGAAATAACTCTCACCCCACTTATTATACAAATGTCATCTATTATTTACTAAATATTTTCTATTAATATATTTTTTTAAAAATTACTATTATGAAGGTTGGCATCAGCTGAAGGGAAAAGAGAATGAGAAGAAGCAATGGAGAGAGAAGCATGGGAAGAGATAGATGATTTTTGGGATAGGTAATCCTGAAATTAAGAAAATAAGTGAGAAAAATTTGGTCGTGTAAAAATATTTCTTCCCCCCAGTCCAAATACCCCTTTTGGTGGGGAGGGATAGGAAGGCCCCTTCCCTTAATCGTTTTGAACCAAGAGGGGAGCAAAATTTCCTCTCATCCCCTTCCCTCCAAATCCCTCCAGCCAAACATACATTAGTGCCAATGTGATGGAAAGTGTTTTGAATCAACTACTATAGTTGCTGTATGTATAGATCAAAACTTTTCCTTGTTTACAGTGTTAAAATACAGTAGCAGATAGAAACATTTCAGCTCAGATTCATAGTGTAACGATTGACTCCATAACATTAACAAGTTATGTAATTTCTAGAATTCAAGAAATAGTTCAATTAAACTAACCTCCATCTTATGTTTTCCATTGATTGCGTCCAGAGCAGCAAGAGCCTGTTCTTTGGTTTCATACTTCAAAAACGCACAGCCTACCACCAAGGAGAACATGTAATAAGCCTTTGCAGTTTAGAAAAACAAACACCCAGACAAGCAAAAGATATCTTTAACTTCTAAAGTAGCACCTTTACTTGTTTGTTGCGAACCTCTCAAAATCTGTAAATCCTTTATGGTTCCATACTTAGAGAAAAGAGAAGAGACTTCAGCTTCAGAAACGTTCTTTGGAAGCATGCCGATAAAGAGTTTGTGTTCTGGACAGGAAGCCAAAACTTATTTATCACGCACATGTACACATTTGGAAATGCCTCCAAAATGGAAAAGGAAAAGGAAAGGAAAGCTAGCTTACAAAATTTTAAATGATTCTTAGAACATATTTGCTTAACAAAATTTTGAACTAGCTAATGGAATTATATCACACCTAGTCTTTCCAACTCGCCATCCGCATACTTCACTTGCAATGGACTCAGTGCCTGAATTGGAAACAGAGAACAGTACGTTTTCACGTTAAAATAAGAATTATAAGAACACATGACGTCATACAGTAATGAAAGCAAAGACATTCGTAAAGTTATCATTATGGGTGCTGAGGGTCAGAATAAGGCTAGTTAAGAATTCAAATCATAGCGCTCGAAAAGCATGTTAACGCAAGTCGAAATAAAACTTCTTTCACATGTTTACCTCGTAGAATATAAATCACATTGGAAAATTAACGTTAGCGCTAATCCAAACATGCTAGTTAAGTGTTCTTACAAATCCATGGATCACAACTCATAAGATTACCTTAGCAAGTAGCAACCACCGGAGGGTCAAGATACGTAAAAGTCAAAAACAAAAATTCTAAAAGAACAGTTCACCATGAATTCTCCAATGACAATTTATAGTGAGGAAATGACCTTAAAGCTTGGATCATTAAAACTTAAGACCGTTATCCCCCAAGGGATTTTTTAGGATAGCAAGATTGGTGGTCCGCTTGGAAAATATTATGAAAACAATGTTTTTTTTATGTTAGTTCTACCTATCTAGTTAGAAAAATATGAAATTATTGTGCCCGCATTTCTCATGGAAGGGAGGGTAAAACTAACTAAACTTAAATAAAATAAAGTTCCTTTTCCCTCAAAATCACCATAGATGGGCTCCACGTCTAATCTTCCCATTCCCTGGGATTTTAAAGTAAATTCATGTTCTTTATCAGTTACCCACATTAATACTGACGGTTAGCATATAATTGTTATTAAACTACACTACATTATAGATGCAAAGTTATTGAAAAAAGACCTAAAATAGGTTTCAGTTAAAGCTGCAGTAGTGAGTTTGGTGCCAAAGATGGTAAGTGCCACGCATAACACTAAAATTAGATTGTTCTTGTCCGTTAAAGATACCCAGTTAAAGCCGCAGTAGTGAGTTTAGTACCAAAAATAGTAAGTGCCACGCATAAGACTAAAATTAGATCGTGCTTGTCCGTTAAAGATACCCAGAACTGGGTGGTCGTGAGCATCAGTGACCATTATAGCAGTTAGCACTACCCTTTTACTCTGCTTCGATCAAAGGGTCCACTTCGACATTATAAACGTTGAACACAAATGCTAATCCAAGAAAAAAGACACCGAACACATGATAAGACATTAAGACATGCAAGTTGAACCAACCCCAGGTAGTGTCTTCTTGTTGTGACACGCAATGACCGCCTTGTCCGCCTCCTGCCTCGACGGACAGATCACGAAACAACAACCTGCAACGGAATACAACAAAACAGCATGAAATTAGGGTTGGAACAGGATGCAGAGGAGCAAAAAGGTGTGTGAATCTGACCAATCTTGCAAATCAAGAAGAGAAGCACATTTGACCGAATCAGAAAGAGAGAGAAATGCCAGATTTGAAATTGAGAGAAGGAAAGGAACCTCGAGAGGAGCGAGTGACTTTGTCCTTGATGATGTTGACCTCGTCCACTAGAGCAAACTCCTTGAACATTGCAAGAAGCTCGACCTCCGTCATATGTTTGGGCACTTGACCCACGAACAATTTCACACTCTCCTCGCTAGATTTGCTCTCCTCCTTCCCCTCCGCCATTAATGCCGAAACTATCTCCCCCCGCAGTCTCAGTCTCGTCCTTGAGCTTCCCTCTCCTGCGCGTAACAGTGTTTCCCGGCTCTCAAATTCTGGTCCGAGCTATAAAAAATTTGCGGTGTCTCTCGCTCCTGAGTCTGGTATTTTGGAGTCGTCAAATTGGGGACTCTCTGACTGGCAAAGTTGGACCTTCGACGGATATAATTTAATTATTAAAATATTGCAGTAAGGGCATATTTCAGAGCGTTTTTACGAAACTGCCATTACAGCTGTTCAAGAACCTCATCTTTTCTGGCACGCCTCGGTGTGCAATGTGCTCTAATGGTTCAGCGCCTTTCATATTTCCAATATTTCCAAGCAATGACTGCAACCTACGAATTGAACAGCGGAGGCCGACCAACAGTTAGTTTGTCTGTGGTTGGGAATCCATTCGGGGGAGGAGTTTACAGATTCTGAGATATTTTATGAATTTCAATATACCTTTATGTGTTCTGATATATTTTTTATGAATTTTAAAATACTTTTTATCTTAATTTATATGTCGATAAAAAAATGATTTTCAAACACCCAGCCTGCTGCTGTTACAAAACGAGTCTTCATTTTATGCCCCCCAGATAAATATTTGGAACTCTGGATCTTTTCTTCGTTACTGAATGTGAAATAACTGTTGCAGACAATTTGTAATCCAATTGATGAATGATTCGCAGTCATTGATACAAGAGAGTAGGATAACTAGTTTACCAACAAAATTACTTGAATTAATTATCTGTATTAAGTATGTGCCATTTTCTTAAAATATCCTATTTAGAAACCAATCTTAATGGAATTCTCTTAATACAAGTAATGAATGTGATATGGATGCTTTCGAGGAAATTATAAATTTGATAGATGTAGTAAACTGAAATTTTATATTACCCAAACCTTAAATAAGGGAGAGATGATTTTTTTAGGTTAAATATGGTAAATTCATTACTTTAAAGATTTCATATTTATTATTATTTGTCTAAATTAATTTGACCGATATATATGATTCAATAATAACATAAACAAATACTTTTAGTAGTATATTAAACATATTTAATTTCTTAAAACAATAATCAACTTTTATATTAATAATTATGTATTTGTTTGGCGGAACGTTGGTAAAAACCCAACGCATATTTAACAGTATTTTTTCGTAAAACGAGATAATCTCATTCATATATTTACCTCGACTTATATAAAAATACTTCTCTATCGCGTTTTTAAACGTGATAATATTTACTTATCCATTGACCAAAATTAGATCTCTTATCCACAAGGAGATTGTTTCCAAATAAAGAAACTGTTGCTATGTGCAATGTGTCACCTGAACACTTTTCGTGTCGGTTGAAAGTTGAGACACGTAATGGCCTTTTTCCTTTTTTCCCCCTTTATGGATAGAGTGGTAAACCCCAAAAATATTAATACAAGAGAATTGGGAAAATTAGTATGGCAGGACGATGCTGTGAAAACGACAATTTGTGTTTTTGTCTGAGAGAGAGAGACATTAGTGGCTTCGTTTGAAAACCCGTTGAGAAAACGGACACAGATTCCGAGGTACTTTATGTGAGAGGAATTTTGTCTCGTCTTGCGTGAGAATGGGTTTTGAGAGTCAAAACGGGGTTTCCAACAGGAAACCAAACGCAGCTAGTGTCGTGCCTGAGCGACTTGGAGATGTAGGTAGGAGAGAATTAAAGTACAGCCCAAACACATGCCACAGCTTTAACATCACTCTCTTTTCTCTATATATCCACTGTTGATAATAGTGACTAATCTTTATTGATGTTATTAAACGTACACAAGATGGATAAACTCCTTCCAATATGATCAGTTTTATACCTAAAGTCAAGAATCGAATCCCTAACAGTTTGATTAAATGATAGAAGCTGCTATTATTTGTGTAACCAGTGTTGGTATCTTTAACATCACTCCATTATTTGTGCCAATACTCTTTAATTTTATATATAAATATTTAAATAAATTTAGATGCAATTGATAACACCACCTTGCTTCTAACGAAATTGCACGTTTGTCAACAAAAACAGTGAATTTCAGGACTAGTGATCTCTCACCCCATAACCAAACACCTCTGTCAGAATATCTTGCAAGTGTTACGTATATGATCTGTTCGGTCTCAAC
>JANTPZ010005297.1:0-14009 GCA_025593235.1 Vachellia pachyceras
ATTTAATTTGTCAAGTATTCATATGACATTTATCTGTCGTTACTTAAGTTGGAAATGTAAACCCATGGGGTTTCTTTTCCATTATTTTCTTTTATGCGGAGATTTTGATTATTCATTTCACAGTAAGTTGATAATTCTTGTAATGCATGTTGTATGCAATAGTGAATATAATGTATGATATATCCTGGGCAGATGTTCCATTTCAGTAAAAGATATTCATAGAGAAGAGGGAAGGAAATCCAATTGGTGTCCTCTAAGTTTTTATTGTTGAGAACCGTAATACTAAATATACTCACTATGTTAAAGATGGAACCACAGAAAGAGGTATGGGGCATCTTATGTGGTCAGGATGATCTATGTTGGTCGAACCTAATTCGGTCAATTCCTAAATATTCACTTCACTGGTAGTCTAATTCTGTTTTGTCTATCAATTTTATTTTGCTTGTGTTTATAAGCTGTTAAGTGAAAGTATGTCCTTGTTGAGGACAGTAGCTTGTTCTTGTGGTTGACCTTATTTAGTTGTGGACACGAGAGTAAAACTTGAACATGTGTATAGAATGAGAAATTCTTGTGCACAGAGGGTGCGCTTTAAGGTGTACTGGCAAGGATATAACTGCCTACCATTACTCTCACTACTGTATAACTTTTTTTTTCTTAGACAGAAAGGGATACTAGACATTAATTTGTTTCTTATTAGTCTTGAGATCTTCAATTTTTATTTGAAGCCCTTTATTCCATGTATCAGGTTATTTAGTTGGTTCAGTGCTTAATCTTTTACTTATAAACAGATATATCATTTGGCTGTCCTTTCTGGTAGGTATCGCGTTCAGAGTGAGAAAAAGGTTGCTGTCTGCAGCATACATCCATCTGAACAGGCAACTCTGCAGTGCCTTGGTTGTGTTAAAGCCAAAATACCTGTTTCGAAAAGCTACCATTGCACGCCAAAGTGTTTTTCAGATGCATGGCAACATCATCGGGTTCTCCATGATCGTGCTGCAAGTGCTGTTAATGAAAATGGAAATGAGGAAGAGGAGGTATTTGGTCGCTTTAATAGTTCTGGATCTGGGGTAATCAATACTAGCTTATCTAGCTCTGCATCAACTGCCACTTCATTGACAAATGGCTCAGCACAGTTGTATCCATCAACTGTTACGCATCGAAGCGGTGGTGAAACTTGGATTGAAGTTGGACGATCGAAAACATATACCCCAACAGTTGATGACATTGGTCATATCTTAAAATTTGAGTGTGCGGTAGTTGATGCAGAGACAAAACTTCCTGTGGGGCATGTCAACACCATACTAACCTCCCGTGTTATTCCTGCACCATCGCCTAGTCCGCGCCGCCTGATACCTGTTGATGGGATGGGGCCTTTAGATGCTGATGGACGTATAACATCTTCTGGAACTTTTACTGTTCTGTCATACAACATTCTGTCTGATGCATATGCCTCAAATGATTTATACAGTTACTGCCCTTCATGGGCTCTTTCTTGGCCCTATCGTAGACAAAATTTGTTAAGAGAAATAGTTGGTTATCGTGCAGACATCATTTGCCTTCAAGAGGTACATCAACATGCCTTTGTTTGCGGTTTTGACCATTGATAAAGTGACACTATAACTTGGGCTATGCAGTTGGAATCTGCTAAAGAATTTTTGTTAAATGATAATGCACATTAAAGTAGAAGCTGTTTGCGGTTTTGACCATTGATAAAGAAGGAAAGGTTTTAGGCTTGATGTCTTGTCTTATTCTATGACTTTTACAACTTTTTCTTTTTCCTTTTTTTCCCAGGTCCAAAGTGATCATTATGAGGATTTTTTTTCTCCTGAATTGGACAAACATGGATATTATGGTTTATACAAGAGAAAAACAAATGAGGTTGGACTGAAATTCTGTTTCCTTGTGCTCATGGTTCTGGATTTCCTTTAAATGTTGATATAAATTGTTGATTTGCAGGTATACGGTGGCAACAACAATACAATTGATGGCTGTGCAACATTCTTCCGCAGGGACAAATTTTCACATGTGAAGAAATATGAGGTTGAGGAGCACTTTTTTTCTGTATGATAGTTCTCATGGTTCACAAACTTAAATTATGACTACTTGCATGCAGGTTGAATTTAATAAGGCTGCGCAGTCTTTGACTGATGCCATGATTCCAACCGCCCAGAAGAAAACTGCTTTAAGTCGCCTTGTTAAGGTGGAAGCCTATTGCTTTAAAGACTACATGTTATTTTATTTCTTTTGAAACTTGTGTTTATCTTGCTATCTTTTTGTTCCTAGGATAATGTTGCACTAATAGTGGTTCTAGAAGCAAAAGTTGCCAATCAGCCAATTGATAATCCTGGGAAAAGGCAGCTTCTTTGTGTGGTAAGCTCTTTTACTCTGCTGTTATATCTGTACACTTTAAGTGGTCTTGTGTTTTCATGTCTTCCTGCTGCATTGTGTTCATGTCACGTTTTCTTGATTGTGTTTAATCTTCCTTCTTTGTTGGTGATTATAACCTAATCTTAGGCTGGGGGTTTGTATTCTTTTGGCAGTTTTGGTTGGGTTATGAATGGCTATTGGGTCAGATTTTGAGGCATCAGGCCCTTTTGGATTAGCTCTAAAAACATTTAATTCCTAGGACTACAATGGATGCATAACTTTAATTTTTATGAAATTTTTCTTTGGCATTAGATGTTCCTGTGAGAGATTTGTGCCATTTCCTTTTCCCTCTTTCTCCTTTCGGATGGCAACACATTTTTTCGTTGTTCATTGTTGAGCACTAATTTTGCCTTTGGACTGCAGGCTAATACACATGTTGACGTTCACCAAGATCTGAAGGATGTCAAACTCTGGCAGGCAAGTTTTTATCAATTGCTCATTCATATTGAACATATGTTTACTGTGAGTTTAGGAGTTATACTCTTTCATTCCCTTCTTATAGGTGCATGCTCTTTTAAAAGGGTTAGAAAAGATAGCTGCAAGTGCAGACATTCCAATGCTGGTTTGTGGAGATTTTAATTCATTCCCCGGAAGGTTTGATGGCCTTTTCCTTTCACTTAGTTTGAACTTATTTTAATTTATTAATATATTGGTATCATTAAATTTTGTCTGAGGTTGGTGCTGAACGTTGATGCAGTGCCCCTCATGCACTTCTTGCAATGGGGAAGGTAGACCCGTTCCATCCTGATTTAGCTGTTGATCCTCTCAATATCTTGCGTCCTTATGGCAAGTTGGTTCATCAGCTGCCGCTGGTAATACATCCCTTGGAATGCAACCCTGAAAAAATTAGCTTTAGTTTTTCTACTTCCTTGTATTATTCTGCATTTTTCCTTTTTTGGTTGTTGATTTTAGCTTTTAAATGTGAGTTGCTTTCAATTACAGGTTAGTGCGTACTCTTCTTTTGCAAGAACAGCAGGTCTTGGTTTTGAGCAGCACAAAAGGAGACTGGACAGTGCATCAAATGAACCCTTGTTCACAAATGTCACTAGAGATTTTATTGGCACTCTAGATTACATCTTTTATACAGGTTTGCTATTTTGCTGTGTGGTATCATCTATTAAATTTCAAGATGCAAACCACTTATTTTTGAAGTGATGCGATTTGTGGTTTCAGCGGATTCTTTGGTGGTGGAGTCACTACTGGAGCTATTGGACGAGGAGAGTTTGAGGAAAGACACAGCACTTCCTTCTCCTGAATGGTCCTCAGATCACATAGCAGTGTTAGCTGAGTTTCGTTGCTGCAAGAACAGATCTAGGCGTTGACATGTAAAAGGTAGTTATTCTCTTCCCTTACTCTTTACTGTGGAAGAGCTGACATTTTATTGAATTTCTCACCTCAACTAGATATATTGGGTATAATGAGTCTGTTCCCAAGCCTGTATGCCCCAACCAATTATATATGAGAAATTACACCCCTTTCAAGTCATGAAGAATGTGGTTCATTTTAAACTAAATGTAAAGCATGAGCTTGTAGTCTGGTTTGTTAAAAATGGTTTTTGATGTTTGCAGGTCATTTCCAAAGACAGGTAAAGAAAAAGGCCGGAAGAAGCTTTGGTTGATTAATTATTGTAAGGATGGTAGATCCGGCCTTTGTCTTTCCCGGGTATTATCGTGTGGAATCCTTTCAATGATCTGCATTGTATTATGCCACCTGTCTCATAGAAAAATGAAAGCATGATTACGCCTTATTTAAATTGCATCTTCTCTCAACCCCAATTCTTTCTCCATGGCTAAAATTATCAACGAATGTCTGCTGCCTTCGCCCCTAGCAATTAGGTTGCCTCATCTATCCAAGTCCTTGAAATATTTAAATGGGCTTAGTATTTATTACTTTGAATATTTTGGGGGAAATATAGTGCCTGAAATAAAATGGCGAACGGTCTGGAACAAGTTCTTTCGCGGAAGCTTTGAAATTATCTGAGAAGCTGCCATACCTTCCTGATAAGGTTGATTCTATTTAGGGGTCCAATAGACATTACGAAACCATCATGGACTAAGACGTCTGCGATTTCAAGTTGCATCAGTCCAAAATGAAAGAATACCTGACCACTGCCAGATAAATTAGATCCTGCCTCCTTTTACTTTTTGGTGAAAGAGGGCGAGGGGTTAATGGATCCTTCTCTAGACATTAATATTTCATTTGATCGAGATTAAATGATAACATTTTGTTGAATTTTGGTTATAATAAAAGGAACTTAAGTTGCAAAAAAAAAACGGAGAGATCTTCAACTTTTAATTGATGGGAATTTTATTTTAGACAATTTTTGAGTTCCTCAAGACTGGGATGCAAGGAATTTATATATTTATTTGTATGATATAAAATTTTATTGAAGTTTGAATTATTTATAGATTGTTAATAATACAACCATACAAACCCAATTTATAAATTTAATTATTAAATGCATTCGTTTGAATTTGAATGAAGTGATGGCGAAAAAAAAAGGGATTTGAATGAAGTGAGCTAAAAAAAGGATACATTGGTGATGTTGAGATATGATTGAGTTACCAATAAAGGTTGGCCCAACAGGGAATTGGTTCATTTAGAGTTCTTGATCACTTAACTACCGATCATCCTATCAATCGAATTTCAATGTACGAGTTAGCTGATAGGATTAATGATTTTTCTACATTTTTTATATGCCAAGGATATGTTTACTCGTTGAAATTCATATCAAATTTTATTTTAGTTCCTCAAATTGAAAAAAAATGTATTTTCAGTCCTTAATTTTAGCACTGTTAATTATAGTTTAATTCCTTAAATTTTTTAAAAAAATATGCATTTTAAAATTAAAATAAACTTTTAATCTACTTGCTTATTGTAATTCTTACATTATAAATATATTTTGTCAACATTAGATTATGATGTTACCCTCCAAATCTGTTTAGGCTTTTTAATATTAAGGGTTAAAAATACATTTTTAAATTTTTTTTTTGCCATTATATTTTTAAAATTTGATATATTAAATTGAAACTTTGACCAAATTAATACTTAAGCAATTTTTTGTGATGTATTTGAGAACTTGCCTGTGTGAGATGAATGGGTTTTTCCTGCCATTACATTCAAATGATGGGTGGTTATTGCAATTGTAATTCACTAATGAGTTGTGCTATTAATTCTAGCGGAATTGCTCCACACACATTCATGTTCCAGATTCAAAAGGCAAGAAAACTGCACCATAACTCTAAGAATACACTTATTTTTTCTCTCCACGTGGGAGCTTTTCTCTCTCCTTTGTGAGAGTCCATTACAACGGTTATCGTCGCTTTCGTAACACTTAGAGCCTAACAATCTCACGCGGGAGAGATGTGACGGTCGTGAGTCTTCTGGCGCCCACTGCGACGGAGCGAAAGAGTGAGCGACGAGATTGCATATCGCAATTACGTTGCAGCGTGAGACTATATTGACATATAGAAGGAACTGCAAAAAAGGAGATAGGAAGCTGAGAAAGAAGGATGCAGAGAGGTTCGACGGGCAATGAAAACCAGGAAGGAAAGGAAGAGGAAAGACCTGGAAGGAAACATAAGCAGAATAGGGAGCTAACGACAGAACTCATATGGAAGGAAAACTCTAAAGAAGGGAGGACTGGAGGCGCTCTGATAGGGAAATTAATTACGGAGAGAAACTTGAATTGGAACATTACCTGCCAGATGATCAGGAAAGGTTGGAATATGGAGAAGAATGAGGATCTTGAAATTACGGAGGTGGAAAGAAACATGATGAGCTTTGAATTTAGAAGAACAAAAGACAGTTTGAGAATCCTCAGGGGAAGGCCGTGGTCAATCCAAGGTATCCTGTTGAGTATACAACCATGGAAAGAATATGAGACTTTCAACGAAATTGATTTCTACCTATGCCCTTTTTGGATCCAATTTCATGATCTCCCTACGGGAGCAATGTATGAAGAGAACGCGGTTGCACTGGGATCCATGATAGGCGAAGTTATGATAGCAGAAAACCCGAGAAGAAACAATCTACTCATAAGAAGCTTCTTGAGAATAAGAGTGATGGTAGACATAAGGAAACCACTGGTGACAGGCATGTGGTGTCTGAGACCTGAGAGGGATCCGATATGGGTCAAAGTGAGGTATGAAAGGCTTCAGAACTTCTGCTACAAGTGCAGGAGGATTGGACACGATCAGAAATGGTGCCAAGAAAAGGAAGGGGAAGTGCACGAGGAAGAAGAAAAATATGGGAGATGGTTAGGTGTTCAGTTAGCAAGAACAATGGAGAATATAATGAAAAGCTATAAAGCAAAATGGGAGGAGGAAACCGAAGAGAGAAGGAGCGGAGAGAATTACGTAAAGCCAAAGAACAGTGTGAGAATGGAGAAAACTGAAACTGAAAGAATGGAGACGAAACTTGAACGTGAAAAGGAGGACATGAAGGGAGTGAAGAAAAATAAAGAAGTAAGGGAATGGGAAAAAGAAACAGAAACAAGGGCTAGAAAAAAAGAAGAGGAAGAGAAAGGAAAGACTGAAGAAAGGAGGCCTGGCAATGCCCATGAGATAGAGGAAGACCTCACCAGAGCAATAGTAATCTATGAAACTCATCCAACGATGGCAGAAGTACTTAGTGGCTTGAAGAGAATGCAATTGAAGAGGAATAGGGAGGATGAAGAGGAAGGGGAGGCAGGAAAGAGGAGGAGACTTGAAAACAATGGAAACAATACTGAGGGGAAGGAAAAAGCCGAACAAGGGTTGGGAAAAGTGAGAAAAAAATATACTAGGGGGAGGAAACAAATAAAAAGAAATGTGAACAAAGGAGAGAGAATGACAGAAAAAGAAGAAATTCAAAGAAACACAGAGGGCCCAGTGAGACAAGGGATGGCAGATGGACAAGAGTATCAAGAAGTAAGTCAAACTGGAATAGAAGCTGTAGGTTGCGGTGGCTGGCCTACAACAGCCACCTAGGAGAAATGATTATACTATCATGGAACTGTCAAGGTTTGGGAAGGACTTTGACAGTTAAAAAATTGAAGGAGGAGTGCTTAAAAAACAACCCCTCAATAATCTTCCTGATGGAGACAAGGATGGCAATAGAAAAAATGCAAGGGCTTAAGAGGAGATTTCAGTTTGAGGAAGAATTCTATGTACCCCCAGCAGGAACCAGTGGTGGATTAGCGCTATGGTGGAAAAAAGAGTTAGTTATGAACGTGTGGCACAGCTCTAAACACATAATCCATGTAAGCACCAGCTCTCAAAACATCAATATCCCTCAATACCTAACTTTCATATACGGATCTCCAGTGGAAAAAGGAAAAAGAGAAGTATGGAGCAAAATGAGGGAAATAGCAAGAAGAATAAGGGGTGCGTGGGCGTGCATAGGTAACTTTAATGATGTGGCTTCAAGGGAGAAGTTAGGTCGGGTGCCAGCTGACATAGGGAGGATCATGAATTTTCAATGTATACTGTCTGACTGCCAACTTTTGGACTTAGGCTTCCAAGGAGCAAGGTTCACATGGAGTAACAGGAGGATATGGGATGATCATGTGAAGGAAAGATTAGATAGGGCAGTGGCAAATTGTGAATTTGTGGAAAGATTTCACCAAGCTACTTTGACTCACATTAAACATGTGGGATCAGACCACCACTTGTTGCTGTTAAACCTGGAATATAAGCATACAAGAGTACCTAAGCAGTTCAGATTCGAAGCTTATTGGGCCGAGCATGAAGACTTCATACAGGTAGTAAAGAGAGGCTGGAATGAGGGTTCTGACAGGAGGGAAGACTCAGTTGAAGAAATAAAAAGCAGATTGATAAGCAGCAGAAGAATCCTCTCTAAATGGGGAAGAGAAGTATTCCCAAATGCAAGAAAATTGATTGATCAGTTGGCAAAAAAACTTGAGAACTGCAACACGGGTATTTTGAATGAGGAAAAAAGAATTGAAGCAGAAGAAATCAAAAAGCAAATGGAGGAAGCATGGGAAAGAGAAGAAATTTACTAGTGGCAAAGATCAAGGGTCAAATGGTTAAGGGAATGTGACAAAAATACAAAATTTTTTCACTCAAGCACTTTACAAAGAAGAGTGAGAAATAAAATAACTAGAATAAAGGAGGAAGACACATGGCTGGAAGGGGAAGAAGAAATCAATGGGCAATTTGAAAAGTTTTACAAAGAATTGTTCAAAGCAGGTGACAATGTAACAGTGGAGGGAGCCCTGAAGTATGTAGACAAGTGCCTAACCGATGATGATGTGAAGGTGCTGGAAAAAGAAGTCACAGAAAGAGAAATAATGGAGGCAACTTTCCAGCTTAATGGAACAAGAGCACCAGGCCCGGATGGATTCTCAGGATTATTCTACCAATCATCATGGGATGAGGTTAAGGAAGAAATCATCAAAATGATCAAAGATTTTTTCAGCGGGAAAGTCAGCATGGAAACATTAAATGAAACCAATGTGGTGCTGATTCCAAAGGTGGAGCATGCAGAAAGTGTGGGGCAATTCAGGCCAATTGGGCTATGCAACTTTGTATACAAAATTGTTTCCAAAATAGTAGCTAAAAGGATGAGGCCAATACTGAAAAAGGTAATATTTGAAAATCAAAGGGCCTTTGTAGCTGATCACTTAATTCAAGATAACATCTTGGTGGCACATGAAGCCTTCCATTACTTAAAAAACAAGAAGAAAGGAGGAAATGTGGAGATGATAGTTAAGATAGATATGAACAAGGCTTATGACAGGCTGGAATGGAAATTCATTGAAGGGGTATTAAGGAAAATGGGTTTTGGCAGCAAGATGATATCATGGATAATGGACTGCGTTACCACTGCAAAACTGGGCCTGGTAGTTGCTGGAAAAAGGGTACGGATCTAAAGATGTCAAGAGGGATAAGACAAGGAGATCCTCTTTCTCCTTACTTATTCATTTTAGCAATAGATGTGCTCTCAAGAATGATTCAATGGCAAGTGGAGAAAGGAAAACTAAGAGGTATAAAATTGGCAAGGCAGTGCCTTATCCTATCTCATAGCTTCTTTGCTGATGATGCAGTATTCTTCATAAATGCAAAGAAGAAAAATTGCAAAATATTGAAGGAAACAGTGGACTGCTACTGTAAGGCTTCAGGATAGATGGTAAACTTTGAAAAATACTGTATTTTCTTCTCAAAAAATGCAAGTAGAGAGACAAAAGAGGAAGTTTATGAGATATTGGGAATAAGAGATAGTGAAAACCCGAGCAAGTATTTGGGTATGCCAATGATATGGGGAAGAGCAAAAAATGAGGCCCTAGCATTTGTAAAGAACAAGATGAGCAAGAAAATGCAAGGATGGAAGGAAAAACTGCTAAACTTTGCAGGGAGGGAAGTGCTAATCAAGTCAGTGGCAAATGCCATCCCAGTATTCCCAATGTCATGCTTCAAATTTTCTAAGAAGACTTGCAAAGAACTGGACAGCTTAGCCTCTAACTTCTGGTGGGGACAGAGGAAGGGGGAGAGAAAAATTCATTGGAAGGCTTAGGGCTCTTTAAGCAATATAAAGGGAGACGGAGGAATGGGTTTCAGAGAGCTGGAATCATTCAATAAGGCCTTACTAGCAAAGACAGCATGGAGAATGCTACAAGAACCAGAAGCTTTTGTGGTGCAAAATTTTAAAAGGCATCTATTTCTCAAAAGGGAATTTCCTAGCGGCAAAAAAAGGCAGCAGAGCATCCTGGGGATGAAGTAGCATACTGGAAGGGAGAGATTTACTGCTGGAAGATCTATTCTGGAAAATAGGGGATGGAAGCAGAACAAGAGTTTTCCTGGATAAATGGATCCCTTTAGTAGCGAACTTCAAGTTGAAAGAGAGAACTCTAAATGAGCAGAAGGAAAAAATGATGGTGAAAGACATCGTCAAAGATGGGGAATGGAACTTTGAAGGAATGGAGGACAGATTGGATGAGGAAGATAGAATGCTTATCAAAAGTGTCAAAATCCCAGAAGTAAAATCTGAGGATCAGCCAATCTGGAGAAGGAGTAGGGATGGAAGATATTATGTGAAAATAAGATATAAGGCGGCATTGGATAAGGGGCTGGAGAAGAAGAGCAGTGAAGCAGGCAGTTCATACTCTCCCTCAAGCATATTGTGGAAGAGACTATGGAGCATTAAAACACTCCCAAAAATAAAAAATTTTATGTGGAGAGCATTAAAAGGGGCTTTGGCTACAAAAGAAGCTCTTTATAATAGAAAATGTGTAAGGAATCCAACTTGCCCAATCTGTCAGACAAGAGTTGAATATGTAGAACACTTGCTATTTCTGTGTCCACTGGCCAAGCAATGATGGTACGCATATCCCCTAACGCTGCGTTTTGATGAGGGAAACGTGGTAAGGTTAGATAGATGGATGGAGGAATGGATGTGTACAGAGGGGGACTGGATGAATATGGGTGTGCCATTTTTGCTGCAACATGCTGGGAAATCTGGAAGGCACGCTACAAATTTATCTATGAGAAGAGGGATCCTGATGCTGGGAAATGTATCCAATGGGCAATAAGGATGGTGAATGAGCATAGGTGTGCAAGAGAGAAAGGGAAAAGAAGAAGGGAAAAAGCAAACCAAACAGGAAGAAAGATGAAGTGAGAAACTCCTGAATGGGGAAAGGCAAAGATAAATGTGGATGCAGCCTTTAACCACAAAAAAAAAAGGAGCCATAGGAGTAATAGGAAGAGACTGGAATGGGAGGTTTATGGGGGATATTAGCAAGAGGATTGAGGCAGATTCAGCTTTTCAGGCTGAGTGTTTTGCAATACTAGAAGCAATTAAAAACATAGAATTGTGGGGAAATGAAGGAGGGGAGCTGGAGTCGGACTGTGCAGAACTAGTAGAAAGAATTCGAAAAAATAAGCTGGAAGGATGTGAATGGTGAAGCAATGAAGTGTTAAAGGCATGCCTGGATCAGTGGAAGGGGGAAAGATACAAGAACTCGAAGCTCTCACTGGTTGCAAGGAAAGGTAACAAAGCTGCGGATTGCCTAGCAGCAGCAGTAATGGGAGGCGTGGTACCGCAAGGTTGGCTGAATCAGCCACCACTCTCTTTGATTCAGATCATGGAGGAGGATATGAAAGAAGCTAGACAGGACAACCAGACCAGGAAAGGTGTGGGCTAAGAATAACAGCAGCTTCTCGTCAGTAGAGTTTTATTGAATTTCCTAGGAATAGCATATCAGTTTGTTAGTACTTTTTTGATTTGTTGTTCTCTGTACGCTTTACTCGAATCTGTTGGATGTTTTTAGCTCTTGTTTGATGACAATAGGTTTTAGTGCATGTAATAGTTGATATTGAGGATTAATGATATGGAATTTGACTGCTAAAAAAGCTCTAAGGCTTTGTTTGGTTGAGGGGAAGGGGATGGAAGGGAAAGAAAAATGATTCCCTCCCCCCATTTGGTATGAAAAATTGGAGGGGAGGGGAGCAAAATTTTAGCCCCCCAATCCCTTCCCTCCCCTTATTTTGCATCCTTTCAAAATGAGATTTTTTGGAGGGATGCAAAATATTCTTCCTATTATACCCTCAAATATTTTAGTATATTCCACTATGCCTTTGCCACTCCATTCAACTTCGCACACTTCTCACTTTTACAATTTGCTGTGCGTTCTACTGCTCTTCCCCTGTTACTCAGTCCAAATCCAAACTTCTTATATAATTGAAAAGTAATTGCAATTTTAACTTGAACTTGATTTTAACATATCAGAGGGGAAAGAACTTGAGTACAAAACTTCCAACGGAAACAACCACATCTACTCATCCAAACCACTTTCCCAAAATCATCGAAACAAATGAGTACAATTCCAAAAATTGTATTATTATAAAAATAATTTACAATGTAAATATATTTGATAAAAAATATTCTTCCATTTCAAAATATATTTTATTTATTATAAATAAAAATTTTATTACATTAATTAGTAAACTGAATATATTATTTCTAAAATTAATTAAAAAATTATATAATTATGGTTAAGAATATATAATACATGTTAATTAAAATATGAATGACCATATAAGAGTATAATGGTAAATTAATCATTATCTCCCCTCCCTTCCTCTTTTAAACCAAACACAACACATTTCTTCCCTTCCCTTCTAACATAACCAAACAAGGTAATATTAAACCCTTCCATCCCTTCCCATTCCCCTCTATCCATCCCTTCCAATTCCCCTCCATCAAACCAAACATAGCCTAAGAATACGTTGAGTTCTGTTAGGGTAGGGGAGAAAGTTTGAGAAGACTAAAGAAGGAAGGAAAATCATGCCTAATAGAACGTACTCAGGCAATTAGGCGGCTTGTAATGCCCTTTTGATTTAATGAAATCCAGTTTTCATTCAAAAGAAAAAGAAAAAAAGAAAAATGTCGCCTGGCGGACTGAGGATGAAATTACAAAAATACCCATGAGGTCCAAAATGATACCCTACCCCCGGATTTCAGGGGTTCCACATGCAAACAAAACAAATATTAAATTTAACAATGGAAAGTTATAAACGAAATTGTGACTTCAATATAAACCTCACACAACGTGACTTAACGTCCTCCAAGTAGACACAATATTCAAATATAACTGCTTGAGAGTATATCTGCGTCTTTGGTTAGCAGGTCAAATAACCTGTCTTCAGAGACTACTTCCATCTGGAAACTTCTGGATAGCACCACCCCCTAGCTGTGCACTTTAAAGCATTTCAGATTTGGGAATAACTGAAGCAGTTTTTCTCTGCTCCGGTTCTACAAAAGAAGTTAGCAAGTTATCAAACAAACTGGTGCAATTAATGCCAGTAAACTAAATTGACACATACACCGAGAAACTTCAAGTTAGAATATTGCCTTAATGCCAACACATCCGTTCACATCAAGGGTTGTGATCTTGTTGGAACCGGATCTTGAGAGTGCCTCCAGAGACTTAACAGTCACACCAGTTATTCCAAACAAGCTGCATGTTTGTCCTTTCAAAATATCAGTAAAAGAATTTTGGCCGAAAAGAATCAGAAAAAGGAGTCATTTTGCGTGGAACTATTAAGACAGAAGGTAACTCCATGTTGGCATTGAAGCAAGAGTATGTATGTCTGCAGATGAGTTCATGAATCGTTATCTGTTATTGGGTTACTTAACGTGTCAACTCATGCGAGTCGAAGGAAATTTGTCAAAACCTGCGCATGACTTCTATGTCCCCAAGTCTCAGTTTGGTTCAATTATTAAAGGAGAAAAATAGTTTTTCCTTTTGGAAGATGCATGAGTGAAACAATCAACCTGTTGACATTTGACAACTAGGCTCAACTTTTATGCCTCGTTTGGTACGCAGAATTCATTTTGATGGGTATGGAAATGGATATGGAGATGGAAATGGGGTTTAAAAGTATGTTTGGTATGTCATGGAATTGAGATATGATTTTTAGATGAAAAGACATAAAAGCCCTTCTAATTAAAAAAATATTTTTTAAAAAAATTCTTCATCTGCAAGTCGAACTCCTCGTCGTCCAAATCTTTTGTAGAGCTTCATCATCATCGTCGAAGGGCTTCATCTGCATCACCATCGTGGTCGTCGTCTTCATCTACAG